>VDFB02171602.1:0-39568 GCA_007258455.2 Sequoia sempervirens
TTTGCATTAAAGACAAATATCTATGGATAGATTTTGGCATAGATTTGAAAATATTTTGTATTAACTCCTTGCAGGCTTCTCACGTTTTCTTGGTGTTATGCATTATATTATTTTATTGCATATTGTCTGACATACATAGCTACTTTTAGGTTTCCTTATCTAGTAATGAAGTAGTGTAACTCTTATGAGTCCAGTTTTGAGAGATGTAAGGAGATTGAATAGCTATATAAGGAGAGATCTCCAACATTAGTCATATGATATAATGGAGTATGTTTGAATGAGTAGCAGCTCATTTCTTTGAAATGTTTCAGTCAAGAACTCGTAACAGTATGTTGATGTTCTTATGAAAGAGTCGAAGCTCTATAAAAATAATATTTTGATTAATATAAATTGTATCCTATTTTCTTTTTGTTTTATGCTCCTCCTTTAAATCCATCTTGTGGTATCAAAGCATATGGTTATAAGAGAAGGGAGATTTGCTGAGAAGAAGTTGCTACAAGAAGCGTTTGTAGATTGTGGTTAAAGGAGAAAGAAATTGCAGATAATTAATAATTAATGTGTGTCACATGTTGTGAAGATTGATGAAAACTTTCAAAGAATATGTTCACTACTATTTTTGAAAAAGTCAAGAAGTCTATTGTTTCCTCACACCCAATTGTTGTTTTCAGCAAGACATCCTTCTCGTATTCCACACAAGCTAAGCAACTACTTGGTGTGTATGTTGTTGTTGTTTAGTAAGGAAGACATCAAAGTAAAAAGAAAGAGCATAGGGTGCAACCAAGCTAGGATAAAAGCTGCTAGAAAGAAGTTGTAGTTGTAGATACAGAAGCAAAGTTTATTAGAGGAGAGAAGAAGAGTTGATAGAAGGTCATGGAACAAACAAGGCTCATCGTTTGAAGAAATGAAGTCATGGTTTATTATTCTCTGAAAGAAGAAAGATTGAAGTCACCTTGAAAGATCTAAGATGAAGAAGCCCATTTTTTATGGAAGCACATAAGGAGTTGTTAAAAGAACCAGATGCCAAGACAATACCAAGAGGAGACCGAATCATTGTAGATTGTGATTAAGAAGCCAAAAGTTGGAAAGCAAAGCCGTTGAAAAAGGCACATAACAAAAATCGCTAAAGAAGATCTGCAAAGATAAGAGGATATGAGATAGCTTTTGGTTGAAGTATATAAGTCGTGAAGGATAGAAAAAGCCACCAAAAAGGAGGAGCGATTAGAAGAAAGTGCATTTCCCAGCCATAAAGCCAAGCCCATATCATTGTAGTGAAGTCCTAGTTATATTGTTTGAAATTCGCCTCCAAGACAAAGAGAAGTCAGCAAGAAGTCTCTATTGTTGTAGTAATCATAGAAGTTGTTCCCAAACAAGAAGAGTAAGGTGTTGTCAAACTCACCGTGTAAAGGAATCAAGGGTCTATGTAAGGAAAAGGCAGCCACTCAGAGTCAAAACTGCCCCATTCATGAGGTCGATTTCTATCTACATAAAAAGGTAAAGTTGCATATTTTAAAAGTTTATTAAGAGGTGGATTATGAAGTTGTGAAAAGATAAAGAATGCATTTTTTGATCTAAATTTGTCAAAGAAAGAATATTAGACCTTGTTGAATTTAAAGTCTATAGGGGGAGCATGAGATAAAAAGGTGGAGAAAAGTGGTAAGGAAGTTGTGAAGGCTGCAAGTATTAAAGCTCAAATTAAATCTGAAGCAAAGGTGATCTAGAGATGGAAAAGAAAGCCTATTATTAAAGTCATCATAGAATCGAGCCACGAGTTGAAGCATCAATTAGGAGTGCAAGGTTGCTCAAAAGGAAGACATTATATATTGTTCTAAGTCAAATATTAGTGAGAAGAAGAAATCACTACCATAGGAGAAGCTGTGTAACAACCTATAAGAAGAATAAGCCGCCATTTTTGGAATGTTGACAACATTGTGGAACGTAGACAAGTTTCATAGCAAGATTTAAGATCTAGCAGAGAAAGAAAGAGCTACAACTTTCCAACCAAAGGAGTTTGTGTGGAAGCCTTGCAAGAGTATTAGTCACTATTAAAAGGAGAAAATAAAGTTGCAGAGATTGGTGAAACCCCACAACCAATACCAGTTGACAATTTTTGGCCAAAATGGACACTGAAATAATTTTTTCTAACTAAATCTTCACTTTCAGGCACCTATAGCAGCTAAACCATAAGGAATTTGAAGATGATGCAAACTAGTGATTTGTGACATTTTGTCAGTATATTCTAAATATAATTTTTTCAAAGATTTTGGAATCAGATTGCACTTCTTTTTCCATCTCCTTCGAAAACTAGTTTTTTCCAATAAACAACATTTTTAAGGAGTGATGCTCACCGTATAACGCATAACTTTTTTTCCATGAAGGATAAAATTCTATATTTTTTGAATTTAGATTTTTAACTACAATATCTAGTGATTCCAATTGGTTTCATAGTGTTTTATTAAATATATTTTCCTTAATAAAGTTTCAAATTCAAACCAATTACAATTCAGACATAGGTAGACCATATAACACGTAACTTTTTTGAATGTATCAAAATTCAATTTTATTTTATTTTTGTTGGATCAAGGACTTCAATATCTAGTGCACTCATATTTTTTAATTTCTTTTGATAATCTTCTATTTTTCCTCATGTGCAGAATAGAGAGCTTGATTTTCGGTGAAAAACCTATGTTTAATAAAACTAAAAAACTAAATACATAATAAAACCAAAACATATAAAAATTATATTCATTGGATAAATCATTCCAAGGACTACTATCATCCAATTGGGTATGTGAAGTCTCCTCCACTTTCATCCTCAACTCAAGATTTGAAGCACAAAATTCTAGAGTTTTTCTGTGCCAGAGGGTGAGAAGGTGGGAAATCAAGGGTTGGGGTGAACTATGGGAGGTTAGAGCGAACCCCCTGGGGTTTGCTCAAACCCTGGTTCAAGTGAACCACCTTTCAAAAAAGGTTTTCTTTGTGTTTTTTGGCAAGAATGGTGGGACCTTGCATTAAATGGGTTCACTCAAACCAGGGTTCTAGTGAACCCTCTTTTGGTTCGTTTGAACCCCAAAAATGTTTTTTTTGCAACTTTTCCTTCCTCACTCGAATTTTAAACCACTTTTGGGGGTTTTCCTTGGAGTTTATTACAATTTCCATAATACAAATCACAACAAGCAGCATATAGAAGAGAAGGATCGAGGTACTTGAGAGACTATTGCTATAAGCGCAATTCAAGTTGTTGAAGCCGCCAGTAAAGTCTTTGAAGAAATGTGTAAAAGGTTTCCAAGAAGATCGCTATAAGGATAAGTCATTACTGAGTGAAGCAAAGATTGCATAAATCATAAGTTATTTCCAGTCAAAGAGGTAGATCATAGTTGATGGAAATGTCAACCAAGAAGTCATTTACAAAAAAAAAGGAGATTATGGGTGTGCTATTTGATAGTCATAGTTTTTAAGATGCATTTAATAAGGCTTTAAATATTAAAGGTCAATGCAAGCCTGTCACATAAGAGATCTGATTTAAACTGCCTATATTGGAGATTGGGAGAAGATTAAGAAGATCGTGGAGAGAATAAAAAAGACTTCGTTGACATTGTAAGAATAGTTGTAGCTATTGAAGGATTTAATCAGTCAAAGGAAATTGTGAAGAAACAGATAGAAGGCACACGAAGCTGGCAAAAGATAAATCTGTGTAACGAAATCAACTATGGTTACAAGTTGAAATTTTTTAAAAGGAGAATGAGAATTTAGTAACCACAAAAGATGTTTTAGAAGAGGAATTATTAAATGTTAAGAAAAGCAATTTAGAATTGGTAGCAAATTTAAAAGAAAGAGTAAAAGAGAGATATGAAATCTTATGTGAAAATGATGCTTTGAGTAAAGAATTGGTTGAAGTTAAAAGGGAAAATACAGAATTGGAAGAAAAATTAAAATGGCCTAAACAAGAAAAAGAGAAAATAAATAACAAGTTGAATTTGTTTGAAGGTTTAGAACAAAATCTAAAAAAATTAGAAGAGGAAGACAGTTGTCAAAAGGATGAAATATTAAACTTGTAGTGAGAAAATTATTGTTTGAAGACAAAGCCATTTGTGTGTGATATTTCATGCGATACAAATGATTTGTGTTTTGATCAATCAAATGATAAGTGTAACTTTGCTAAAATCATTTGTGAACAAGAATGTATTGATGAAGATGAACATGTTAATGAGTCTGAATTTGATTATGCAAATGTTATTTGTTTTGATGACAATGTTGGTATGAAAATTATGAAAAGAATGGGATATAAAGGACAAGGATTAGGGAAAAATGAACAAGGAATAAGAAATCTAATTGAGCCAACAATGAGGCCAAATTATGAAGGTCTTGGGTACATAGGTAATGAAAATTTGAACACAAGTTCTACAAGTATAAGCAAATTAGTTCAAGGGGTGAAGAATATCTAGTGTTCACACTGTAATAGAAAAGGTCATACATATGACAAGTGTTGGAATTACACGCTTGTAGTGTGTGTGGTTTGAAAAATCATTGTGAAAATAAATGTTGGAATAATGCATCAAAGAAAGATTCTATGACAGGATGCATAAGAATGCATTGTGGATGGGTCTATGAACCAAGTTGGAAGATCACAAGTATGATCAAAATATTCTTCAAGTATAAGAATTCATATGCACGACCATCAAAGATTGCAAACAAGAGAGGTTCGATCATTGTGTTCTAACACATTATGCAAATAGTGAGTGTACTTCTACATTAAACTTTTGAAGATATTAAAAAATCAATGGTTGAATCTTGGACTATCGCAACAACTTGAGAGAGCCAAAAAAAAAGTTGAAAAATAGTTTAAAGATCTAGAAAATGGTTTGAAGTTATCAACAAACAAAATGTTTGAGAAAAGATTTGAATATCTTGGAGTTGATTTGAAAAAAAAAAGATTCTAGAAATTCTAAAGACTTGGTTGCAACCACAAGAGAAAGAAAAGAGAGAGATAGAAAAAGGACAAAAATTAGTTGAATAGATTTTGTGCAACAACATACAAAAGTAATATTGTTGATGATGCAACATTAACAAAAAGAACTCAAAAGGAAGGGATTACAAATATTAAAAGGTCACAACCGTAGCTATTAAAGACACCACTACTGTACAAGAGGACACCATCTAAGGTAAAGTTTGAAAACCACAGTCAAAAGAACATAGAAAGAGTCATAGCTCTCAATTCATTTTCATTCTACAAAAAAAGTGAGACAAAGTAAGAAAGAGGAGTTCATAATTTAAGGATCAAAAGATCTCAGGAGGATACTAGTTGTATTATGTCATAAAAATTCAATTGAAGTTGTCAATGGGTAAAGAAATAGCATAGTCTTGAATGCCACAACATTTTGTAAGCAATGTATGAGATCTAAAGATGGATTCTCCAGAAATAAATATGGATGCTTCAGAAATGAAGATGGATGCTCTAGAAATAAAGATGGATTCTCTTAAAATGACAACAGCTCCAGAAATGAGAAGTATGGGTAATGCCATAAATTTTTGAGATCTGAATGTCTGCAGTCAAGATTAAGGGGGGGTGTTGGAAATATAATCTCACCTATTTCATTAAATTTTCCCAACTGGACCTGTCTCATCAACATGGCTACTATCAACTTCCATGTCAGCATTGAAGACAAACAACCTTCGTATCATCATAGGACCACAATCGGTCTCAGCATTAAAGACAAATATTCGTGGATAGATTTTGGCATAGATTTGAAAATATTTTGTATTAACTCCTTGCAAGCTTCTCATGTTATATGGGTGAACTATGAATTATATTATTTTATTCCATATTTTTTTACATACATAGCTGCTTTTGGGTTTCCTTATCTAGTCATGAAGTGGTGTAACTCTTATGAGTCTAGTTTTGAGGGATGTAAGGAGATTGAATGGTTGTATTATAGGAGAGAACTCTAACAATATTCATCTGATATATTGGAGTATGTTTGAATGAGCAACAACTCATGTCTTTGAAATGTTTCAGTCGAGAAGTTGTAACAACAGTATGTTGATGTTTGTATGAAAGAGTTGAAGCTCTATAAAAAAAATATTTTAATTAATATAAATTTTATGTCTAACTGCTTTCTATTTTATGCTCCTCCTTTAAATCTATCTTGATCATCCTTGCACAAGCCTACTATCTCGAAGCAACCATAAAGTTCTAAAACTCTTAAACTTTTCAATGGCATCCACGATGGAATATTTCTATTAGCAATTCTGGTGCAACTAAGCCATGCCAACTCTCTTGATCATTTGGAAATGTGTATATTGTTCCCAAAGTTTTCTCCTACCACAAAAAATTTTAATCCATAATGGAGAGGTCTTCTAGTTATTCTAAAGCCACATAGCCATATGCTTATATTCAACAGCAATTCGGGAAAATTGTGAACGTCATTAGTTGTTGCATTCAATATTATTCCTATTATCTGGATAGAGAAAACCAAAATAAATATATTTAAAAAGGAACAAGGGAAACATACAAACTGACAAAAAAAAAGTAAATTCGAATGCCATGATTTATAATTTTCTAGTAGCATAGAAAACAAACTGTTAATCTGACCTCCTCCCATTTATTAAACATCTTACTCAGGAAACCATAGACAATAAGGTGAAAGAGTACTTTCAATTTCCTTACTTATCTCTTTAAGCGGTCATGCATTCTTATCTCAAAGCTCAACAAGACGTTTATTTACAATCCTCTCCTAGCCCAACAGACAACTCTACCCTAATCCTTCCCATAATGCAATAACAATCATCTTGTCTTTCCCAATGAAGAAACAAGCTATGTCTAAGAACATTTGTTTCTCTTCTTTATCTAAAACATCATAGATCACCCTCAACCTATTTATAATGTCATTGGGCAATATTCTATAAATTTTATGTAATACACCTTCCCAAAAATTATATTTATTAGAGAAACCATAAAGTTGATCTCCAAGTACCTTTAAAGACAAAGGCAACCCATTAGTAGCACTTAAATTTTTTTTAACAAGATCCTCAAATCCCAACAAATGAAAAGGTTGTAAAAATGCATGCTAACAAAAAAATTTCTTGGTGTGAGACAATTAATTTTATTTCATAAATGCAAGAGACACCCCAAAGTTTGAGGACTTCCTTGTCTGGGCATGTTGTAACAATGATCAAACTTCCAGATCCAAGGCTAGAATTTTCCAACGGTAAGGCCTCTACTTTCTCTAGATGATCCACATCATCCGAAACAATGAATACGGGAATGAATCTCAAATAATTAGAGAGAATCTTTTTGCCTTGCTCTTATTATTAAGTGGTTGATAATTGAATTTGAACTCTAAATCTTGAAGGAGTTGTGTCTTCATTTTTTGTACCTCTTTTTTTTTGTAGCATTTCTAATATCACAAAGAAAACTTGAGTTTTTTATAGATGATTTTTTTTATTATAGAATTATTTTTCCAAATTGGTTTTCCCAAATCCACCCATACCCCAAATTCCCAAAATTTGAACATTGTAATAGATTTTCCTTTACTAATTATCATTTCAAAATCTGCAACAAGTTCAAGTCAGGACCCACAGGATGTGTTGCTACCTCTAATGGTACTATTTTCATTACTTTCAATACATGATTCACAATATTCTTCAACACCCTTTGCTCCTCTCTAAACAATGGTGAAACATGGCTTTGGAAAGAGAAAAATGAAGAAGAATTACTAAACAGTGACAATTTAATCAAGATAAGTATATATCAAATAGAGAAATAGTGTAAAAAAGGAAACATATGATAACAAATATACAGAAAAGATAGATTATGTTACTTACTCATTACTATTGATGCTTTCACCCATAAAAAAGAGACACTATAGAGTTCCATCTTCCACTCCTCAATCTTGTCTATTCTATATCTACCCTTCTCTTGATGCTCCAAAAAGGAAGCTAAGTAGATTCCTTTTCCAAGAACTAAATGGAAGAAATCATTAGGATGCACTTCATAGAAAATAGGAACTAGAGCAATCACACCTTGGTGTGCAATAGGTACTCCGAAGAGGTGGTGATGGACAAGTATGGAAAATTTTGGTATAAATTTTTGGAGAGTTTGTTTTTTTAAAAGTAATCATCTGTAGTGATTAGAAATACTAAATACGATTAGGCATAAATTTTAAATGTGCACAGTAGTCCTATGGACAAAATAAATAGAACAAGGTTCATATTTTAAAGCTTAGATCCACAATATTGTATCTTATTTTATTTAGCTTATATTTAGTTTCTTAAATTTTCTTTTCTATGAAGGGACGGTGCCTAGTGGCATTATGCAAAGGAGTTCATATGCCATTGTTTCTACTACCACATTTTGCATGCATAATAGACATCAATTTTTAAAAAAATATAAAGGGAATTTATATTAACAGTATTAGATATTACTAATTGGGTATGTGCAAGATCATGATGGGCCAAAAAGTGGCGATATGATGGGTATGTGGCTGAGGACTTCTTTTAACCCAAAATTGATGAAACGAAAAAGGTTTTTAAAGGAGATTCTCAGCTTTCCACCAATATAAATTATGCTTTACTTTGAATTTAATAAATAATTATTATTCATTTTCTATTTGAATGACGACTAAAATCTTGATTAATAAGTTGATTGAAAAACATCTATAGATTTCAAATGGTATCACATTTTTTAAATTCAAAACATGTGTTATATTCTATACTTTAAATACTATAGGATTAAAAATAAAAGAATTTAATTTCATGAAGTTTGACCAAGTTAAGGTGGTTAGACATAATGAAGCTTTTTATATTTTTTAAAAGTTTGTAATAAAAATTATAATTAATTATTTACTTGGAAAAATTACAAAAAATATGCATCACATCAGACATGAGTCCTCTACTTATATCTAAAATATTATAAAAAATTTATCATTTTATTGTGGTTAGGGTGGTTAGATAGACACCTACTTCTTATTTTTTCCCTAAAATTTAAGTGTTGCTACATTGAAATTTCAAATTTTCACCAAATAGATTTTTTTTTTTTTCAATAAACCTAGTAGTTTAGAAACTACATTCAATTTACTACAGATTCTATTCCTACATGTTTTTTAAATAATATAGATAACTTATTCAAATTTTTATGTCAAGTTGCCTAACTCTTATTTTTCTTTTTTTTTTGCCACTTAAGGCCCTGTTTTTTCCATAATGATCCTGCACATACCCAATTGTTACATTTAATTTTAAATTTAATTTGTATAAATGATGAAAATAAATAAATGTAGATTAATTTTTATATGTGAAGGTCAATAATGCAAAATCAATAAAGACTTTTTTATAATTTAGAGGTGTAAAATCAAGCAACAACATTGAGAATCAAGAATTAGTATAATTTATTTTCGTTTATTGTGAATAGATTGAAGCACCTACTCTGAAGAGGTTATCTTGCAAACTCTACCCATTTTTCACTCTTTTTTTTTAGAAAAGATAATAAATAAGCTGTGGTTCTTTTTAAAACACATGCACAAATAAGAGACTTGTAAATTAAAATAACATTTTCTCCTGCAATTGACATGAGTTGACCTCTATCTAAGCACATATACATAAAAAAATATTAAATAATAAAGAATTCAAAGTCCATTCACTTTATTAAATTGTTATTCATAAACATAGTATCTATTAGATATAAATTAAACCCACAATGTAATATTAAAAGATACTTTTATTTGAAGTAAGTAAATATTTTGTGTATCGCTAATCATATATTTATCCACCAAACACATATATATAAAGATAAAACATAATTTTGATAGTACTTCCCATTGCTTCTCATAAATAGAGAAATAAATTGAAAGAAATGATGTTGCATTGTTGATACCCACTTGTGAAATTGTCTGTAAGGTTTGTTTGCATGATTTCTACCTTTCTAAAAAAAATTTACTAATTTTTTATTCTCAATGTTGTTGCTTGATTTTACACCTCTAAATTATAAAAAATTCTTTATTGATATTGCATTATTGATCTTCACTATAAAATTAATCTACATTTATTTATTTCCATCATTTATACAAATTAAACTTAAAATTAAATCTAACAATTAGTAATATCTAATACTGTTAATGTAAATACCCTTTATACTTTAACCATATCCCCTTCAAAAAAAAAATTGATTTCTAATTGTATTTAGTAAGATGTTATACTAATGATCCATACAACTAATATGTTGTTACACTTGGATGGAAAAATGGCATCTATTTACAAGATGATTAAAAGGTGTCTGAATTGTCTATTATACATGACATTCATTCCATACCATTTGGAATGGACCCTCATTCAATACTATTTTTGGGTGTTGCGTGTGTTTTATGTAGTAGGGTACATGTCTAGGGTTTTAGGTGGAATTTAAAAGGTTGCAATGACAAAGCTATCAAGTTAGAAGGGTATGTAGGAGAGGAGGAAATGGGAAATAATTTGTTTAGACCAAATTATGGAGTGGGAAAGTATTCTATAGTTAGCGGTTTACAAATTCACTTGTAAATTAATCCTAATTACAACATTTTCCCGATCCAACAAAATTGTGTGGTTATGAACCTTAACCGTTGAAATTGTGGAAACTAGCATTCACTTGATCTTTATCCAAATCAAGGAAATGTAAACTAATCACTTAAATTTCATAATTAGAAAAACTCAATGAATCAAAATACTGATGAGAATGATAAACATAAGAGAAGAATAGAGAGATCACGCTTGATAACAAAGTTCGCTCAATTTAAGCTACGTCTCTGGGTCCACTTCTCAATGTTGAACTGCTTTATTGATGATGTAAAGCTTTAACATGCCTTTTTACATCATCAAAGCTTCAAAATCCTGTACAAAATTCCTCGCAATCTCTCTCACTATTACAATTTTTGGTGTATAATATCACTTTGTAATTTTACTCCTCCAACATTTCCTCCTTCCTTCACAAAAACATAGAAAGCTCTATCACATCACCCTTATTCAAAACTCACGCACCTACATCCAATTTTATACATAAAAATAAGCCTAATAAGGCTTAACCACCAAAACAACAAAATAACCCCCTTTACAAAGAATACAATTCATTTACAACCCCTTTTGTTTTATTGTAGTTTGGGTGGAATTTATTTTTAAACCATGGAGGGTTATTTGTTAGAGAATCGGGCTTTATAAGTCTTTAAATAATACATAGCCCCTATGTATTTTAGAGATTTTTGGTGGTGCAACAATGTAAAGGCATTTTAGTGGCCAGTGAGTTGATGGTCCGACCCCTGCTGACCACACTTTCCTCAACCAAATCTAAATTTAGAAGGAATAAAATAAAATCGTCCCCATCTATGAACAAAAGTATTGGTAGTGGTCTACTGGTTAAGGCGCACTGCTCGAACTATTAGGTGGGGGTTTCGACCGCCGCCAAAACATTTTATTAGAAACTTCAAAGGATTCTTTGCACAAACAAAGAAGCTCAGTGACATGATGCCACCTAGCACACTGAAAAGGTGCCATGTTTCACCATGTGATTCGCTGTTGAAGACACGTCAGCTAAGAACACATTGACACTCAGTGCCATGTCAACTGCCACCTATACCTGCCACATAAACTATATGGATGTGTGGCTTTGACATGTGTCAGCATCTGAGTGGTCCAACTCATCTTTTGTATGGCACAATCCTACTAAGTCAGCATACTGACATCATCACTTGTACCATTTGGTCAACTAAGTCAACTAAGAACTTTGACTAGCCATATCTCACACATATGAGCTCTGTTTTTGATGAAACGAATGCCACTAGAATTTTATCAATGATATCTTTGATTTGACACTAGTTTTGATGAATTTTGAGATGATCATTTTTTTCCTTCCTAACAGCCTTTGGTACCCAGTTTGATTGAACCTTTGACTGAGCATAACTTGCGCGTACGATCTCCTTTTGATGCGATTCAAGTTGTGTTAGGATCATGTATTAGTGAGCTCTTTCCAACAATACTAGCCTCTTTAGATTCTGAGACTATGAATTTTTTGAGGTTTCTAGATCCACCTAGATCATTCCTCCCCATTGAGAAGCTTTTGGACCTCCAAAAGGTCTTTTTTATGTATAATTTGAGGTAGGGAAATGTCGCCCCACTTGCCCAGTATCATTAGTCCTTCCTACTGTAATTCAAAACATTTGATTCATCACAAACACTTTGCTTTCAATTGATCCTCACATTGTGCTATCTGTGACACCTTATCATGATTAGAATCACTATGCTTACTATATACACATAAAATGTCCTCGTAATCATTTTATCCATTTCATGTTTCATTTAATCATCCACATAATCATATCTCCATATTCATAAAATCATTTAAATCATTTATCATTTATCCATTAAATCATTTATAAGCATTCATTCATATCATTTAATCATTTAAATCATTTATCAAATGTTATCCATTAAAATATTATAAGCATTTATTCATAACCATAATCCATTTACATAATCATTTAGTTACTTATCCATTATTTATCCATTTGCATATTTCATTATCCCATTTCATAAATATTCATTGTTTCACTACTCATAAGCATATTCATAAATCATTTAACCATTTCATAAATCCATTAATTCATCCATTTGCATAAATCATTAATTTATCCATTTGCATTAATCATTAAAATACATTCATATATTTCATTAAATAATTTAAATTCATAAATCAACTTCCATGAAATTAGCTCAAAATTGCACATTTTGAGCTTCCAAACAAAAATCATGGCATAAATCACTCCACTCATTTCTCATTTCTCATTTGGCTTAAATCTATTTGGCTTTTCAGATTTTAGTATGCACACTTAATATCACTAGCCATTATAGACATAACGGTTAAAGTATTTCTTGCATTTACAATCATCTTCAAATACCCTGTGTTTACAACCGATTTGTCATTCTTCATGTGATGAGCTCTAACACTGAATTCAATTTCGTCCTTAAACAAATGATACCTATTATATTCCCTATAGAAAATGGATTTTCTATCATACAAATAAGGACTTCCCAAAACCATCCCACAAATGTCAAGCATAATTACATCTAACTCTACCTCATCAACAAACTTAGATGTGATTGTGAATCAGAGTTTACATTATTGCAACACATGTAGTCGAGCATTACCATGCACCCTACCCAATGGATATGGTTTAGGATGAGGAGTCATTTTTAATCCCAATTTCTTAACAACTTGTTCTGAGATAAGATTAACTTGCGACCCACTATCTATTAATGTATCAATCCTAGTTTTTTTAGTGATAGCCCTTAAATAAAACAAGTCATTCCTTTTACTTTCAATAAGTACTTCATTACACTCCACAGAAGAAGCCTGGGAACTAGTACTAGCAACAAGAACATGTTATTAATACCCACAATTGCTATCTTGGATTTGTCACTAGATTCTAAACCAAGGTCCTGCACGATAGCTACAGTATTTTGCTTACCATTTTGATCCTTGAACCACTTTGGCTTCTGATCAGGATGTAATTTCCAACACTTCACATCTTCGTGCCCTTCCTTTTTGTAGTGAAAACAATAAGGTTTCTCGTCCTCTTTCTTTGCAATAGTTTTTTTCTATGATTTCTCTTTCCCTTTCTTGCTTCCTTTCTACTTACTGGATTCCATCAATAGATTGTCATGGCTATTCCTTGAGCTTGTTTCCAAATCGAGAGCTTGCACATTAACTTCATCACTGTTAGTTGGATTAAACATAAGTATTGTATGTCTCAAATTCTCATGTAATCCACCTATATACTTTAACAAATTTTCTTGTGTGTACAAAGGAATGCCCAAAATTAGAGCCCTCTTCCTAAACTCCTATGTATATTCTTGCATACTTTGTCCTTTCTATTTCCTTAATGATTTCCAATTCATCATTGCTTTTTGCATGTGCCCTAATGGATAATTTTATTTTTTAAGTGCAGTTGTAAACTCAAACCAAGAAGAAATGATTTTACCATATCGGCCAATATCTTCTTGAGTCTTACTCTCCCACCAGCTTAGTGTTGTGCATCCCAGGAAAAGAGTGGCTAACTGGATTTTTGAAGCATCATCAATGAAATTTTGTACACTGCAATAAACTTCAACTTGTTTGATCCAATTGTTGAGTTTCTCTGCATCCAATTCTCCATTATAGATTGGAAAATCAAATTTAACATCAAGTTTCAAAAAATGTCTATTAGTTTGCACAGGTTGTTTCTTTTTAGAAGAGTTAGATGAAGAAGATGAAGATGAAGAAGATGAGGAAGATGGGGATGGAGGTTCAAGAGGGTCACCACCACCTCCTACTCCTTTACCTTTATCATATTTTGAAGAAGATTCACCTTTCTCCTTCTTCCTATCCTTTCTCTCTTGTTTCCTCTTCCTATCCTTGTACAATTATTCTACCATCATCTTCATATCAAGGAATTCTTTACAAAATTGTTCTTCATTCTCAAAAATTTCAGAACTGGGAGATTTTCCTTCTTCTGGTTGTGCCATGGCTTTTCTTCAAGTGACTCACCTTGATCCAATCTCTGGATTAAACTCTTCAAGTGCACCTTCTCCTCGCTTCAATTTTAAAATAGTTAACATTCACCACTTACAATTTTCCTATTAGCTGCTCTAATACCAACTTGATCTATAATTAGTGGTTTACAAATTTACTTGTAAATTAATCCTAATTACAACATTTTCCTAATCCAACAGAATTGTGTGGTTACAAACCTTAACTGTTGAAATTATAGAAACTAGCATTCACTTGTTCTTTATCCAAATCAAAGAAACATAAACTAATCACTTAAATTTCGTAATTAGAAAAACTCAACAAATCAAAATACTGATGAGAACGATAAACAAAAGAGAAGAATAGAGAGATCACACTTGATAACGAAGTTCACTCCATTTGAGCTACGTCTCTAGGTCCACTTCTCAATGTTGGACTACTTTATTGATGACACCAAGCTTTAAAATTCCTTTTTACATCATCCAAGCTTCAAAATCTTGTAAAAAATTCCTCACAATCTCTCACTATTACAATTTTTGGTGTATAATATCACCTTGTAATTTTTCTCCTCCAAAATTTCCTCCTTCCTTCACAAAAACATAAAAATCTCTATCACATCACCCTTATTCAAAACTCACACACCTACACCCCCTTTTATACATAAAAATAAGCCTAATAAAGCTTAACCACCAAAACAACTAAATAACCCCCTTTACAAAGAATATAATTCGTTTACAACCCCTTTTTGTTTTATTGTAGTTTGGGGGAATTTGTTTTTAAAACATGGATGGTTATTTTTTAGAGAATCAGGCTTTAAAAGTCTTTAAATAATACATAGCCCCTAAATATGCTAAATATTTTCAATGGTGCAATGATGTATAGGCCTTTTAGTGGCTGGTGGTGTGGTGGTTTGACCCCCGTTGGCCATGCTTTCCTCAACCAAATCCAAATTTAGAAGGAATAAAATAAAATTTCCCCCATATATGAACAAAGGCATTGGCGGTGGTCTATTGGTCAAGGCGCACTGCTCCGACTGTTTGGTGGGGGCTTCAACCCCCACCAAAACCTTTTATTAGAAATTTCAACAAATTATTTGCACGAATGGAAAATCTCACTATCACGGTGCCATGTGGCGCACCATCAAGGTGCCACGTCTCACCATGTGATTCACTGTCGAAGACACGTCGACTAAGAACATGTCAACACTCAATGCCACGTCAGTTGTCACCTGTACCTACCACATATACTGTATAGACATATGACTTTGACATGCGTTAGCATCTAAGTATTCTAGCTCATCTTCCATACGTCACGATCCTGCTGAGTCAGCATGTTGATGTCATGTTGATGTCATCACCTATACCATCTAGTCGACTGAGTCAAATGAAAACTTTGACCAGCCATATCTCATGTGTATGAGCTCTATTTTCAACGAAATGAATGTTGTTGGAAACGTCTCGACAATCTCTTCAATTTGACGTTGGTTTTGATGAATTTTGAGATGTTCATTTTTTGCCTTCCTGGTAGCCTCTAGTACCTATTTTGACTAAACCTTTGACCGAGCATAACTCACATGTACAATCTCCTTTTGATGTGATTCAAGTTACGTCGGGATTGTGTCAGCGAGCTCTTTCTAATGATGTTGGCTTCTTCAGATTCTAAGACCATGAGTTTTTTGAGGTTTCTAGATCCACCTAGATCAGAAAGAAACCTCACAAATATCTTGTTGGATTTTATTGATCCAAATTGTTATTGAGGATATCCCACAAGTGTGAAATGAAAATTAAATTGAAAGAAAGAGAAAAGAGTGTGCTTCATTTCAAAAAATAAATTGAACACCTAGCTGATCACCCAAAAAGGCTCCATGACATTCTAGAGAGTTCAATTCCTGACTACAAATGATTTGAAGTCAACCCTTATGCAAAAAATCCCTAGTATAAGAAATTGGAAAAAAACTATATACAAAATTGCTCAAGGTGCAAAGGATATTATACAAGATTGTCAACATCCAAGGAATCAGTGGCACCAAAAGGTTTTACTAGTCCTTGTGAGAAGGAAGATTAATTCTATCCAAGAATGGATTGAAATCATAGAGATCAAGGGCACTTGATTGAGTTGAGGAGCTACCTGGATTGTGAAAAAGGTTGAATCATAGAAAAAAAGAGAGGATGTTTTGATCAACATAAAACAAGGGTAGAGGTGGAGTGTTTTGGGAAGTGATAAGGGATATGTGATGTTGGTTTGTGTGAATATGCAAGGTGGTTTTTGGGTGTGGGTATGTGCAGGATCATCATGGAAAAAGCATGCCCTTAAGTGGTGAAAAATTTAGAAAAATCAAAGTTAAGAAACTTGACATAAAATTTTGAATAAGTTATCTATATTATTTCAAAAATATGTAAGAATAGAATTTGTAGTAAATCGAATTTAGTTTCTAAACTACTAGGATCATTTTTTTTTAAGTCTATTTGGTGAAAAATTTAAATTTCATTACAATAGTACTTAAATTTTAGGGAAAAATAAGAATTAGGTGTTTGTCTAACCACCCTAACCACAATAAAATGATAATATTTTTTTATAAGATTTTAGATATAAGTAGAGGAATCTGTCCCAATGTGATGCATATTTTTTAATAATTTTTTTCCAAATAAATAATTAATTATGAATTTTTTATTACAATTTTTAAAAAATATAAAAAACTTGTATGTTTGACCACCTTAACTTGGTCAAAACTTCATGAAATTCATTTTTTTAAATCTTATAATTTGCAAAGCATAGAATGTGACACATGTTTTGAATTCAAAAAATCTGATATCATTTGGAAGCTATAGATGTTTTTCAATTAGCCTATCAACCAAGACTTTAGTTGTAATTGAAATAGAAAATGAATAATAATTATTTATTAAATTCAAAGTAAATCATAATTTATATTGGTGGAAAGCTAAGAATCTCCTTTAAAAACCCTTTTTGTTTCATCAATTTTGGGTTAAAAAAAAGTTATCAGCCACATACCCTACACATACTCATCATATTGCCACTTTTTGGCCCATCATGATCCTGCACATACTTGTGTAGGGTATATCTAATTTATGGATGAATCTATTTTCAAAGATTTTGAATTTCATGGGTTCAGAGGGTAGAAGTACTACTGAGTATTTGGTATTAGGGAAGCAGGTTAAAATGGGTCCTATTACTAGGAAGTGGAGGATAAGCCCTATTGCAAAGCTTTTGCTTGTGCAAGTGTTATGTTGGAGGAGTTTTAGAGGAAAGAGAAAGAAGAGTGGGATAAAACCTATCAACTAGAAAGGGAGATTTTTGAGATGAATTATAAGGGAAGAATGAAAGTTATGATGGACTACTACCAGAGTCTACAAGACTATTGCATTGATTTGGATGAGATTGAGAGGTGTAGGTTGAAGAGGGTGAGGTTTGTAGTAGTTGTTGTGGGAGAAACGACATTGTCAACTCAACAAAGTGTGTAGAGAATCTTTGGGTGAAGGACAGATCTCATGGCTGGTGGGAGTAGTGTAATCATCCTAGATTTCATGATGTTGAATTCCATAGATCCTTTTGAATGAGTAGAGCTACCTTTGTTCATATTTGTGAAGAATTCCATTCAGTGGTTGCCAAGGAAGCTACCTTTTTCTTTTGTCTTTGTAAATTTTCTCTTGAGACCAAAATGTTGTTCATGGGCAACTAGTTATGCTTTCTATGCAAGTAGAAAAAAGGATACTTTGATTGAAGTTATAAAGAAACCCACCAAAATCTCTCTGGGTATTGATGTGTTGTTTAATATTCACTATTTTGATTTATTTATTTTTAGGTTGTGCTTGCTATACAAATTTGTAAGATGATTTTTCTATACTTTCCTTTTTCAATAAAATTTCATGCTATGGAGTTCAGAATATCATCATTTAAAGCTAGAGTCTTAAGATGCCATATTTTTCATGAGATATTTTTTGTGCTTCTAAATAAAACTCTCTGGCAGTAAGTAGTTTGCAAAAGCTATTGTGGATAAATTGGTGACAAAAATATAACTCCAAACAAAAGGTAGGAAATTGAATCTTAGAGCACAACTCAAATAGTTCCTAAGGAATTCAGAGATAAATGAATACCTTCTTCAATGAAGAGGTCAGCAGGTGATGCCCATGGAAACCATGATGGAAACTGTCAAGGACTCTATGTCTTCAACTCATTTTTTTATTTCTATGGCAGTCAATTTTCTAATGAAAATCCCATGAGAAATGATAGATAAGTAAGAAAGAATGTGGGGGTGAAAAGTATGGGGTGAACCCACAAAAGTGGTTTACAATTGGAGTGAGGAAGGAAAATTTGAAAAAAATGACCCCATGCCAAAAAAAATCGTTTTGGGGGTTCAAGCAAACTAATAGGTTCAAACGAACTAAAATAGGGTTCTAGAACTTGAACCCATTTCTTAAAGGGGGTTCGAATGAACCCTAGTTCGCTCGAACCCCCCTAGTTCAAGCGAATCCCCCTTTTCCCACCTTTCTGTTCTCTAGCACCAAAAAAATTAGAATTTTTTCCATTCAAAGCTCAAGTTGAGGATGAAAATGGAGGATACTTCATACTCCCAACTAGAATTAGGTAGTCCTTGGAACGAGCTATCCAACGACTATAATTTTAATATGTTTTGGTTTTATTATGTATTTATTTTTTTAGTTTTATTAAAAATAGGTTTCTCACTGAAAATCAAGCTCTTTCTTCTACATGTGGAAAAATAGCACATTATCAAAAAGAAAATTGAAAAATATGAGTGCACCAAATATTGAAGTTCTTGATCTAACAAAAAAAAATTGATACATCCAAAAAAAGTTACACATTATACGGACCGCCTATGTGTCAATTGTAATTGGTTTGACTTTGAAACTTGATTAAGGATAAAATATTCAATAAAACACAATCTAACCAAATGGAAGCACTAAATATTGGAGTTACAAATCTAAATTTGAAAGAATTATAATTTTATCCTTCATGGAAAAAAGGTTATGTGTTATACGGTGAGAGTCACTCCTTAAAAATGTTGTTTTTTGAAAAGAACTAGTTTTCAAAGGAGATGGAAAAAGAAGTGCAATTTGATTCAAAAAAATTGAAAAAAATATATTTAGAATCTACAAAAAAAAATTTATGAAACTATAGTTTTCATCATCTTCAAATTCCTCACAGTTTAGCCACTATAGGTGTCTGAAAGTGAAGATTTAGTTACAAAAAATTATTTTAGAGTCCAGTTTGGCCAAAAATTGTAAACCAATATTGTAGGATAACCCAAGGAACGTGGCAGTGAAAGACACATAAGGTTAGGTGATATTGAAGGTATGTAGGCAACAACCAATATTTAATACCATTCAATGTGCAAGATAACTCTAGTTTCTTCTAAGTACAAATAATTTTGTGCATGACTGATATTTTCAAGTTGCATGATAACTCTGATGTCTTCTTCGTACACATATTTATGCGCATAGCTGATCTTAACAAGAATGGTCAAGATGAGTTTGATCATCTTGCAAGGGCTCTTAGAAAGACTATACATTGATTAAAAGTTTTAGCTTGGCCTCTTTCAAATTGGATTCACCTTTGGTGTAAATATTAGGTACATTCTAGTCTTGAGCATAAGGGATAGCTTGGCAAGACTCCAAGGAAATTTTGCATATGTGGGAGTAAATATTGCTACATGAAGTGAAGCATGAGACATCGCTTCTTGTAGTTCTTGATGGTGGTAATGCTTAGGAGCAACATTGACTCTTCTCAGCTACCTTACTCAAAATTTCTATGAACTCTCTTTCAACACCGCCTAACACATTTAGGATTTCCTTGTTTATGAACTAGCATCCTTATCCATATCAAACACTTCCTGCAATATGATTTCTTACTTTTTGTGCACTACAAGTTTAATAATTGCCCTTCCTAACTACAAAACAAGGGCTAATGTAAGAATTTGATTATTATTATAATAAATACAAGAGAACTCTATAGAGATTTGTATATGTGTTGCTTGTGTAATTTGCATTCATATTAATAACAATATTTTTTCTATGTGTATTCTATTTTTTATTTAAGATTCATTTTTTATGCTCTATTTTTTTATATTCCTGCACATTTGTATTTCTTTCGAATCCAACAATTGGTATCAGAGCTAGGTTTGGTTGCAAGAATTTATTTTGTGTGAAACAACAATAGTGTGGAGAAGAAGGTATAATAGAGTGAAAGAGACTTCTGCAAAATTTTGAATTTTGAAAGCAAAGTGTGTAGAAGGAACAATTGTCTAAAGAAGCAAATTTGGGCATTGTAAAGGAGAGATAAGTACAATATTTTTCTATTCTTTTATTTTTAAAATATGGCAACTATTAGTAATAGTTTGAACATGTCATATGTAGCCTCATATTCCGTTATTCAAAGGAGAGAACTATGATTTTTGGAGCATAAAAATTAGAACATCATTTATTTCTAAAGGTTTATGAGATTTAGTCGAGAATGATTATTCAAATCCTACAGATGTTGAATTACTTGCCTCTTGGACACAAGCATAATGAGATATGATTAATGAAAACATAAAGAAGAATGAAAAATCTCTCTTCATCATTCAACAAGTAGTACATGAGACAATATTTCCAAGAATTTCTATTACAACAAAATCAAAGCAAGCTTGCGATCTTTGAAAAATGTATTCCAAGGAATGTAGATAAGGTTAAAACTATCAAACTAGACAAATTCTTAGAAGAGATTTTGAAAATATTTTTATGAAATATTTTGAATTTATGCAAGACTTTTTTATTCAAGTTATGGATTTAGTAAATTAGATTAGATCTTATCGAGATAACCTAACATATCAGAAAATAGTAGAAAATATGTTGAGAAGTTTTCCTTTAAAATTTGATCCTATTGTAATAGCTATTTAAGAGTCAAAGACTATAACATCGCTATAAATAAATGAGCTTATAGGGTCTCTTCAAACACATAAGAAAAGGATGAATCAAACAACTAAAAATTTCACTGGACGGATATTTCAATCAAAGGTAAATATTTCAAAAAATAAAGAGATTTTTTTTGGTGAACTATTAGGAAAATTTAAAAGAAAAGAGAGTGAAAGTAAAGAGAGCAATAGTGAATGAGGTAGAGGTTGTAATAGAAGAAGATAATGCAACAATAATGAAATAGGTAACCAAAATTATTAGAAATCACAAATGCAGTGTAATTATTGCATAAGGTTTGGTCATTATGAATGAGATTGTTTGGGAAAAGAATAAGCCACATGCTAACTTTTTTGAAGAAAAACAAGGGAAAATAATATATTTTTTGTATGTGATGTTACAAAATAAATTTCTAAAAAAATTTGGCTTCTAGATACTATTGTAGTAACCATATGACAGAGAATAAGAATATATTTGTGAAGATGGAAGAGCCTCGTAAAACAAATGTGTGATTTGGAGATGATAAAGAAGTTGAAGTTATGGGCAAAGGAATAATTGCAGTTAAAACTAAACAAGGTATGGAAAAATATATACATGATGTATTATATGTTCCAAGAATAGCACATAATTTATTGAGTGTTGGACAGCTTATTGAGAAATGGTATTCTATTGTTTTTCAAAATAATGAATGTGAAGATTTCTAAAGATAAAATTGATAGCAATCAAATTATAGCAAAAATTTGGTATGCTACAAAATAGATTTTTTCCTCTTGGACTTGCATATGGGGAAACTCAAGCTTTGAATGTGGTACTACATAATAAACCATGGCTATGACTTGGTAGTTTGTAAGCCAAAAGCAAGGTGGGTTGGGCTGCTAGGTTGAGTTGTGGGGATACCTCTGTGTGAAAAATAAATAAAAAATCATGGCTATGACATATGAGGTATGGACACCTCCATTTTCAAGGGTTAAAACTACTTTACCAAAATAAAATGGTATAACAGTTACCCCTTATTGAATTAGATGATCAAGTTTGTGAAGGTTGTATTATTATTAAGCAACATCAAGAATCCTTTCCTATCATAAAAGTGTGAAGAATTGGTGCATGTTGATGTTTGGGGTCCAATGCAGACCTTATCTCTCAACAAAAATGGGTACTTTCTTATTTTTCTTGATGACTATAGTAGAAAAATTTGGTATACTTTATTAAAGAAAAGTTAGAAGCATTTTCTAAATTTTAGTGTTTTGAATCTTATGTAGAAAATCAAAGTGGTTGTTTCTTAAAGAATCTACATACAAATAGAGGGGGAGAATTACTTCAAATGAATTTCAATTTTTTTGTAAAAGAAATGGTATTAAAAGCAATTGACTGCAAATTATATTCCTAACAAAATGGATTAGTTGAATGGAAGAATTGTACAATAGTAGAGATAGCTAGAAGCATGCTCAAGGCTAAGGATCTTCTGAATACTTTATGGGTTGAAGCAGTAGCTACATTTGTCTACTTGTTAAATAGATTTCCAACCAAAAGTGTGAAGAATATGACTCTTGATGAAGCATGGAGTGGAAGAAAACCTAGTATAGCTCATCTTAAGGTATTTTTCTATATTGCATATGTTCATATTGCATTTAAGCAAAAAAGACAAAAGTTTGATAATAAAAGAGAAAAAAATGTATTTTTATTGGGTATAGTGAGGAAACTAAGGGTTGTAGGTTATATAATCCAGCTATTAGAAATTTGAAATAGATTTTCATAACCCAAGGAACTTTTTAAGAGAAAATCAAAGTTACATAAATTGGAAAAACATAAGAATGCAAACCAGGACTTTGAGAGATTATGTAATGTTGGTGTGACAATATTGCATTAAGAGTTTCCAAGCTGAAAAGATACAAAGAAAATATGCAAGAATATGCAATAAAAAGCTAGGTAGTGATTTTATATGGAACTTAGGAGAGGAGGTACGTGACAAATCCAATCAATAGGAATCAACCAAAAAAAGTGGAGATGGACCACCGAAAGTGGCGTATGCCACCAAAAGTGGAAAGTGTTTCCACCCTTTAAGGAATAGGACACCACACACTTATCTCCTAGTACTAATATCACTTTATTATTTTAAGCAAGCTTAATTAAGTGTAGAAAAAACCTAGTACTAAGGAAAAATAAGTTTACCCACAATGAAAAATAAAAACCTACACCAACATCCCTCTTTAAGCACAAATTAGGAGGATGTAAAAGATGATGGGTCCCAACAAATGAGCCCATGTTAGGTTCCCATGTACTTATCAAATTCTCACCCAAAAGGAGAAGAATCCCCCCACAAATAGAGAGAGAACAACCCCTATAATAAAGAGAGAAGAAAAGAAGGAATGAGTAGCCCCCCCAAGTAGAAAAAATGGTAGATGCTCAAAATTGAATGGAAAAGATGGTCCACGATCATTGAACAATGTTCCTCCCTTAGGAAGAAACACAACCAAAGGTGTATGCTTGCTATCTCCCAAGTCCTAGAAGGAATATGTAGGAAAAAAGAGTAAGATGTATGAAGTCTTTAAACTCATCTCAAATGTCTTCATGTTGATTTTGAAAGATGTCATAATCAAATCAGGTGTTCTAGGTCACACTACTGAATATGACAAATCATAATCTCCTAAAGACTAATGTAGAGCATAATCCAAAGACTTGAGTATCTTCTCTAAAGATGTCTTCTCCAAATGATGATCCAAAGTATCCACACTCATGTCAAACTATGATGTATGATAATGCACAAAATGAACAAGAGATTCAAAGTGTTCCCTCACAACAACTAAAGAAGAATCAACTTCATCAAAGAGAAGATGAATATCATCAATAGTGTGTCCCAAATCTAAAATATGTGTCTCCCTAAACAAGTCTAAAATACTTGTCAAGAGATCATCCCAAGATGAATCATAAAGACTATAGATATCCTATTGCAATAATTCATTAGAAGCTTTCAAAGAAGCAACTCTAAACTATGAAGTAGCAATAGTAGTTTCAAGGACAAAAGAGTTGTCCTCAAAGAGAAGATGTGTGTTTGTAATAGTGTCATCAAGATTCGAAATTAGGGACTCTACAAACAAACAAGAGATGTCTAGTAGAAATTGGTCCTAATGAACTAAATCCATAAGACATAACTAATCCTAATGTAAAGAATCATTGGAGGCTCTTGAAGAAGCATCTCTAGAATCTAGAGCTACAACAGGTGATTTCAATGTAATCTCAACATGAGGATGAGAAGCAAGATAAGTCTCCATGTCATCTAAACATTAAAGACATGCATAATACTCAAGCTCCTCTAAAGTATCTTCATCAAAGGGTTTATTATCTATATCATCAAGTGGAATGATGAAATTTGTTGTAGGATCATATATGAATGGAGAAACACGAGGGTCTCCAAACATCTTCTAGATCTTGGTCCAAAGTGTGTAGGGACATTCAATCTCCATTATAACCAACATAGTGTATCAATTTAAGAACCAATGATTTTTAATACATGATCAACTCTATTAACTCATACTAATTTCTTTTTAGATGTGTGTGGTTTAGGTTTTTGGGCATAGGATGCAATTTAATTGCAATCCTAAACATATTTCATGTATCTCCTAAGTCCTTGGAAAGTATTCCCCAACACTAGGATTAGAAAGAGATTAAACTCGAATGAAATGAATATGTAAATTGATATTTTTAATTATTTCTAGATGATAGAAACATGTGGGGATTCCCAAGAAGATATCCTATAAAATAGAAGCACATAGGGTCCCCACATGGAAGGTGGAACCCACCTTGAGTTCAATTAACTATTTGGAGAATAGATAACACTTCAATAATGCATGTAAAGATCCCAGAAGTTAGGAATTGATATTTGGATGAGTGGAGTTCAATTCAGTTATGGTTCAGTTATCTTTAGTTGCATGTAGTTAGTTTTAGTTGAATGCTAGTTGACTTCAGATGACTTCAGTTGCATGACAGATAATAGGTGATGCATTCAGTTAAGTGGGGATGATCAATCATGCATATTGTTTGTATGAAATGATGGAGAGATATGTTTTAGTTAACAAAGATTTACTTGGACCCAACTTGGGCACCCAAGTTGGCATCTTGGAGTTAACACCTTTTGCATGAGAAGATACTTACAAGGCTAAGTTAAGTGGTACCATTCTTGAGCATCAACTTTGAGGAGAAGCTTGGAGGATATTTTCTTGACCAACAATCAGTTAAGAGTTTAGTTTGGGGCACCTAAATTGAGGAGACATTGGTTTTGACTTCATGTTGCATGATGAAACTCTACTTGCACAAAATAGGTGTAGGTTTTTTAGAGGAGCTTTGTGCTCTTGTAATTGAAAATTCTTTGGAGTTTTCAATGCTCATTATTCTCTATTAATTATAGTAGCAAGTTGAAGAGAGTTTTATCAGAGTTTATTGCAAGTTGACAAGAAGAATTGTTGAAGGAAAAAGAAGCATCTCAATCAAGGATTGATATTGTGTTATTGTAATCTTTTTCTAAGGTTAAATAATACAAGCACTATTGATTCTGGTGGTGGAGTTTTTTCCTAAAAGGGTTTCTCCATGTATATGTCATGTCACTTCTATCTTTGTGTCTCATTCTTCTACAATCTTTTGTCTATCTACAATTGGTAAAATGATTTTGAACCATCAATTTTGTAGTGTTTTATGGACTTCTCTTGCACTCTTAGGATCTTTCACCTAAGAGGAGAGAGATAGAACCCTAAAATTGAGGTGGTTCACTCAAATTAAGCAATGTTAAATGGAATTGAGACTAAATATAATGATCTTAATGAAACTAAGCTATTAAATCGATTGATTATGAATGCAAAACTAATGAAATATGCAATGTTTGAAAACACAATGAGCTATACAAGAATGAACTAAAACATGAGAAAACACAAATAGAACTGAAAGAGGCTTAACAGAGTGCACCTAGGAATTGGATGTTGAATATAGAAGGCTCTAAAAAATAGAAAAAATATCTATAAATCACCAGTGGGACTCATTTGCCACTGGTGGAAAATCAATCCTGCTACTAAAAAAAACACCTAAAACTACTTTTTGACAATCGGGAACTGGATTCTGACAAAATCAACTTTTTCAGCCCTCAAGTGGGACTCATTCACCACTTGTCTTCTAGTCGGGTTAATGAAGTCAAATTTGCAAAACACTAACTGTAGGTTGTCTCCAAGCTTGAAATAGGGTTTAGTTGACTTGAAACACTTTGTTGACTTCTTTACCACTTTTCAACACCTAATTTCTTGACAAATCTGCATACAAAGGTCTACAAACACACATGCAAAAAAGGGGGAAATGGTTAAGGGTTAGAGTATAGGGATTTGCCTTGGTCAAATCCCACTTTGGTAATCAAACCCTTAATAAAGAAATGAAATGAAATGAGAAAGGAATGATAAATAAACAACATGCAAATGTCCTAAACTCACCAAAAACCTTGTTGAAGAAGTCTGAAGATATGTCAATGGTCACTCCAAGATGTTTGATGCTTGCTTGATTGAATGATGCTTGAATGAATTAGTGAATGAGTGAACTTGATGAATGCTTGAATGAATGGGGGTTGAAAAGAGAATAAAAACACTTATTTATACACACTTATGCCCTAATAACCTAATAATACCTCATCACAGGCTGACATAAGGTCTTTTTAAATAAAAACTCAAAAGGAATTTTTAATTATTTTGAATTTGGAGCCAAGAGGGACTCATTCACCACCCATGGTGAATGGGTCTCACCTTGGGTTTGTAAGTGGGTGTTGGGAATTAACTTGCATTTAATGTTGTTTGTTGGGTTTACATTCAAAAATATACTTAATTAAGTCTTATGAGTGCATAAAGGGGTCGTATAAAGCATAAGAAATGTGTAAATAGTGATAACAAGCCTAGAAAAGCATGAAATATTGTTACAAAACTTTAGAATAGAACTTGATAATGAATAAAAGGTATTTTTGGGTGAATTATAATGAAAAGAGTCTAGAAAAGTGTATAAATATGTTATAACACTTCACAACACCTTCGCAAGACGTCATAATTTCAATATTTAGGATTTAATGTGAATGTTTAAGTTACATTACAACATTAAATCGAAGAAAGATAATTCAAACATCAAAAGAGGAAGACCTAAAACACCATGAAAATGTCAATGATCCATTTTTCTATGGTACATTTAGCCCCCACTTTAGTGAGAGGATGAACTTGCTTCAAACTCACACTAAAGTAGTCATGCATATTGAGAAAGATCCAAATGCACTTATGTTAGCAAGATGGAATGACAATGATCAAGAAGGATGAGTCAAATTGAGCTAAACATAAGAACAAAGGAACACATGTGAGAAAGAGAGAAAGAGAAGATATATGAAAGGGAAAATTCAAATCGAGCTTCGATCACTTGTTTAGCTAGTTGTGAATCAGATATAGGTTGTTTGTCTGAAAAAGAAAATGCATACTCACTCTGGGGTGACAAAACTTGTGGTGATCTGTCGAGTGAGAAGACCAAAAAGGTTAAATACATATGCTATTTGGTATGCACTCACAAACACATGGGTAGCTATGGGAAAAGTCATGTCGCAAAATGGGCTTCTTGCTCAACCATATCAAAGTTATACCTCCTGATAACTTTAACAAGGTGCCACAAAGGAAAATGTCAGTTTGTGCTTCATGAGACAAGCAAAGCTTCATATGCTTAGTGTAGACACATGAAATTAGCATGGTGCACTTAATTATCATCACATTCATCCACTCATTAAATAAATAAAATTTGCATTCATTCATTCATTAGGTAAATCGGGTTCATTTAGTTTAATCTCTAAGGATCATCCATTTAAGTTGAATAAACTAACTTTATTTAACTTAACCCTTTCATTACCTCATTTGATTAAATAAATCAATTTTAATCAAATCCTAACATTTCATCTTTCATAAACCATCTTCTAAGTTCACCTCCTTCAAATTAATCAACCTTTATCTTACATCCCCCTTTTAATTAAATAAACCAAACTTTATTTAATAAAATACCAAATGCATATTCCATCACTTTTGATTTAAATAAATCAAAGTATTTAAATCAAATAGGTCAAAAGCATCTAATCATCATCTAAGTTAAAATCAAACTATGATTAATCTAATCTAACCATCCATCACATCCTCTAGCTTTTCCCACTTGCATCAATAAAGCATTTTAATTCATTTATTAAAATATCATTTTCCTTCAACAAGGAATCTTTGGAAGAATATTCTGCAAGTTTCAATTTGAAAAAAAGTTGACTTGTCCCTTCCAACATGGCAATAACTTCCCTCTTACATGTCCCCCACTTGGCATTAAAGTCTCATTTTCTCCCTCCAACAAGCAAAATTTGAAATTTGAAAAGGCCAACCAATCTCATTTATGGGCACATTGACCAAAACTTGCACATTCCCCAACCACTCACAAGGTGACAAGTGGCTCCATCTCATTGGCTAAAACATTATCCCACATTGCTCTCTTTTGAGCACTCTTTCAACTTGAGAGTCTATAAGTAGAAACCTTATTCTTCAACAATGCATCTACAATCTCATGCAAAGTTACTCTCTTCAATTGATCTAGCTGATTTTGTCCACTTCACTCCATCTTCAAGGCCTTACATCATTTGAGTTTTAGCAAGGATTGGGAAAGGATCACTTTGCACAAGTGACACCAATCCAATATGGAATAGGAAAACAAGGAAGGTGTAAAGGAAGGAAAAGCAAGGAGCATTTCGTTGCACAAGGAGCTTGCAAGAGATCTTCGAAGGAGCTTGGCGATAAATTGAACATCAAAATTGAAATTCAAAAGCATTTTTTAATGCTTGGAGATTTCGTCTTATGCCTTAATTTTATGTTTTAGGCTAACTCATCTTTGGTTTTGGGCTTTAAAACAAACACTTCAAAAGCTTTCAATTATCATTACAAAGGGGATAAAATGAACTTTAGAAAAATTGACTAGATTTCATTTGGAGTTAACAATTAAAACAACTCTCACTTGTCCTTTGGTGCTTTAAAAATAACTCACAATTGCTTTTGAAAGGTTAAAATTAACATGAGCAACTTTGTTTTCATGATTTCTTACTTAAACTAACATTATCAAAAAGGACGTATGTGCTTCTCTTGCACTTCACAACGATCTTGAGAATCAAAAGGCCTTTTTGATGATCTTAGGTTGAGATGAAGTGATCACCTCCACACTTCATTTTGGGGTTAAAATTGAACAAAACACTTTGTGAGTGTGATTAAACCTATTGCATGTGTTCTCCCTTTGTTTCTAAATGAAGGTTGATCGAACTATGAATACATTTACTCAATTTTGTCTATCTTAGAGGGCCTGCCTTGGGGAAAAAGTACTCACCCAAGGGAACGACTCAACAAATAACACTCTAAAGCCAAGAGTGTTTCCAACTGGGATATAAATGTTGGTACTGGATTAAACGCCAGTATCACATAGTTGACTCTGATGAGAAGGGCAGCAATGGTCTCTCACCACGCAGGGTCAACTCCTACTAACAAAAAGTACGAATTAAAACCTTTGTTTTAGAATTTCCAAAATCCTTGATCTATTTGTTGGTGCAAGAACGGTCATTCTAAAGCTGCCCCACACTTTTATGGTCTTTAGTAGAAATGTAAATCGTGTCATGGGAGTTTTATGGGTGTTAATGCTTGGCTGCCCCATATAAGTGAGTACCGTGGAGGGGAGCTAGTGGGGTCAAGCATCTAACCATTCACTAAAGATAAGTGTAGTTGGACTTGTGCAAGTGGGGACTCAACAAATATTTTCTTTCATATCCATAGGATTGTGCTTGTTCTTGGTTACAAAATTCTTTGCTTGTTCGAAAATATTTGAAAACAAACATTTAACATCATCATCAAAATTTCAAACCCTTTAGGAGGAAAATACAATTGACCTAATTCTTGTGTTATTGCTTACCCTTGGGATTTCATCCTTAGAGGTTTCTAAACACTTGAATTATATCTCAATTTGCTCACTAAAGTTAAACAATAGGTAACCCTTGCCGTAATTTCATCAAAGTTTCGCATAATATACCTTGTGAAATGAGAGGAAGTTGAGACATTGCACATCTAGTTTGAAAACCTAATCAAGAAGTGTTTGTGGTAAAACAAAGTCATTAAGCAAAGACTAAAAACAATTGGAACCCACACATGTGTCTCCAATGATTTCACTCAAGGTCAAGATCAAGAAACCAAAGGTAAAAGCCCTTAGTCTGAAATACCATCAAAAGCATCTCTCAATGCTATACAAATTTAGATGACGATTGCTTTTTAACTTTTATAGAAAGGCTTCAAGAAACAATCTCGGTTTGTACTCATTCTATTACTGTCAAAACCCAAATCTCTTTAGAGAGTTTGAACATCTTGTTTAGAGAAAAGCTTGTTCTACAATACCGAGGTCTAAGTAAACAAGTGTCCTTTTAGGTACATCCTAGGATCAAAATCAAACTTTCATTCATCCTTGAACATCAAACCAAATATCATCTCATCAACAACTCTTCGAAAATCTTGGAAAAATCCTTTATGTTAAACTTTGGGCAAAGCATTTGAAATCAATCCAAAATCACCTTGTTTGATTGCATGTGTGAAGATGCATCCTTCTCCACATATTTGATCAAATTATCAAAACTTGTGAACGAATTCATCCCTTGATAACATCCAACATCTTGGGATTTAGGAGTTCATTATCAAAATCATCTTGTTTGCATAGGAGTGTTTAAATGAATCCTTCTTCTCACACCTAGACAAATTATCATCTTGTGAATGATTTAACTCTAGGACAACATCCAACCTCTTAGAGTTTATAAGTCCACCAAAATCTGAATCCGAAACAAATCAATCCTAAATCAAGTCCTAAAAGTTTAACATACCCCTTCAAGATTTTCTCAAGAGTTTCAATCATCCACCAAACATCCATCTTGCATCCATATCATTATCACCCTTTGATCCTTAAATCATCCTAAAAATTCTCTTTTGTACCTAAAGTTAGATCAATTCAAATAATTATTCCGCATTCTTGAAGATTGATCCCTATTTTATGGTACAAACTAGATCGCAACACAAGAAGAAAATGCAAGCCAACAAAGAAACATCTCCTTCGAGTGACTTAAATCAAACCACTCCTGACATGAATCCCATTGAGTTTGGCAGTCTTGCAATTAACCTTCCTCCACTTTTGCAAGACCATCAAGAGGAAGGGATCCAAATGGAGGATCTCACCAATAATCCCTTCAAAATGTCACATGAGGAAATCACTAAAATAATCCAAAATCTAGAAAACCATAAGATTATCAACATCATGATGAGAATCAATCCCTCCCTATACATGCTCGAACTAGCAATCATTTGGATTCATACCTCCAATCTCATCTACCATCCTCGTTTCATCTATCCCCTCATTTCAAAGCATCACTCAAAACATACCACAAATCACATCATCCATTGCTCCAATGCAGCCCATTGTGAACAAAGGAAGTGCATTTCTCAATGCATTGCAAACGCATCCTCTCATGAACAATCAAGACTTGGACACAAACACCATCTTAGGAAAAACTATACCATTACATACTTTTTAGTATCTAAATGATCTATCATCATCATCATTCTGCACAACACCCCAAACCTCGCTCCCCATAACTTCAGAAGGAGAGGGTGACATGTTTAGACCTGGGGGAATTTTCAATACTACACCATTCCCTCAAGAGATCACATCTCTCACATTTCCACTAGTTCTACCATTACTGCCATCGTCCACACCAATCCTTGTTTTAGGGCTTCCCCCTTTACCAAATATCAATCAAACCAACATTCCAAATGTTAATCAAAACATCACGCCAAACTTTCAAAACTTGTCATCAACATCGCAACAACAGATGACAACTACATAAGCAATCACCACCATCGCATCATCAACCACCCTCCTAACATCTCAAAGCATGGTCTCTCAAAGACTAATCACATTGATCACACCATCTACCAATCAAATATCAATCACCAACATGATGGTGTCTCTCACCACCACAATGAACACCATTCTGAATCCACCTCCACCTCCACCACCACCAAACTCCAATTTTTCAAGCCAATACAATATGGCGTTGCAAGCCACTCAGCAAGCTACTTATCAAATGGCATTTCTACAAGCACAAAAACAACAAGCCACAGGCTACACAAGCCCAAGCCTTATTGCAACAAAAATAGCAACAACTTGCTCAAGCTACACAAGCTACATAGGCACAAGCACAAGCTCAAGCTACACAAGCTCAAGCACAAGCACAATATCTTGCACAACAACACGCAGTGCAACAACAAGCATATCAAAATGTGCTAAAGCAATATCAAGAACAACTCGAAGCAGTTCAACAACAAGCACAACAACAAGCTCAACAACAGGCACTAATAGCACAACAAAAAGCATTATTGCAAACATACTTGGCTCAACAGAGTATGGAAACATCATCCAACCCACCCATCCAACCCACAATCATAACACCTGAGAATACCTTCATTCCACCCCCTGATCCACAAAATGACGTAACGACACAAATCAGGTTGCTCTGGCAACAAGTGTTGGATCTTCAATTAGGGCGAACCACAAAAACACCTAGCAACTTGTGTCCCTATCCATTTGATAGGAGCCTTGTGATGAAACCATTCCTGAATGGATTCAAGATCCCCAAGTTTGACAAGTATCGTGGGATGGGAAACCCTAAAGATCACATCAGGGAATTCTAGGTTCTTTGCATGGAAGTCGCATATGACAATACCTATCTGATGCAGCTATTTCCTAGGAGTTTGGCTAGCCACGCTATGGAATGGTTCTCTCGCCTACCTACGGGAATCAAAACATTCCAAGAAATTATAGATGCATTCATCAAAAACTATGCATGCAACATTGCCATGGATGTTAGTCTAGAAGAACTCTCAACTCTGAAACAAGGTAAGAATGAATCATTCGCTTCATTCCTACAACGATGGCAATCCAAGGCCAATCCGAGTAAATGGTTCATTCTTGAGGAACAACAAGTATGCACCATCATATCCAACCTTGACGGCCTCTTGGCATTCCATCTCAAGGTACAAGGGATCACCACATATGACCATAATTTGATCTCCAAGGTGTTTAGCATCGAACAAGCCCTTATGAAACAACCTAGAGGATCAACTTGATTCCCTGAACAATAAAACAACCGCCCACTTGTCAATTACAATGACAAACCTTGCACATGGGCAAGAAACAAAAATGTTACCAATGATGGTGTCATCGATGCCAAAGTGGTCATCAATGCTCCTCACCAAAATACAACCGCACCACAAATCCAAATCCAACACGAAAAAAATCATCAAGCAACACAACAACCAAAAAACAATCAAGAAATTAACAATGTCAATGATCAAAGGGGACCACCCCAATAGAACAAGAATCACCCCAAGTGAAAGTACACTGCTCTTAGGGAACCACTTGAAGTCATCATGAAGAAACTGATAAATGAAAAACTCATCAAAGCTCCCACCTATGAGAATTATGAAGAACCGAATGTGAAACCTCCTAGGTATAATGAGAATAAACTCTATGACTTCCATAAAATCAAAGGGAATACCATGAATAGTTGTATTCAAGGTTAAAAAACATAGTTCAAGATCTCATCGATCAAAGAATTATAAATGTGGAATGACCAATAGGAAACCAAAACCTTAAGATATACATGAATCTGATGCCTAACCATGGCAATAAAGGGAATAATAACATGGATAAGGGGAAAGAAACCTTCAATAATGTAAATCATGTGTATGACCATGTCGTTGCATCTTTGGATGACTACTGCGCTACCATCACCATCAAAGTAGCCCATGTTGATTGTGGAGTCACCACAAGAGGCGACAAAGTTACCATTGTAGGATCATCCCATCCAAACAAAGTCCCCGCACCTAGATTTGTGCCCAATGAATATAATGTCCTTGATCAGCTTTAAAGAATGCTAGCACAAATCTCCATCATAGAGCTACTAAAAATCTCATCTGCTCATAAGAAAATCCTTGAGGAAGCATTGGCTTCATCTACTGTCCCCATAGATCTTGATGTGGAACAATTCCAAGCTATGGTTGGAAATATCATTACACCAAACCTCCTCACATTCTCCGACCAATATTTTCCTGCTCAACCATCTCATAACTGTGCACTCCACTTAGAAGTCCTAGTGCATAAAAGTAAATTCAAACGGGTCTTGGTGGATGGAGGTGCAGGCTTGAATATTTGTTCCCTCAAGCTCATTAAACAATGAAAAATCTTAGAGGATTCCATCAACAAAGGAAAGGGTATCACAATAAGAGCATATGATGATCAAGAAAGAGTGTCTCAGGGCACAATTAGAATCCCTATTCAAGTAGGGCTAGCTATCATGGAAACCACTTGTCAGGTCTTAGACCTTGACTTTCCGTATAACATCCTCCTAGGATGTCCATGGATTCATGCAATGCAAGCGGTAGTGTCAAATTTCCATCAATGTGTCAAATTCACACATGAAGGATAAGAAGTCACCATAAAAATGATGAGGGCCCATCTACACCATACATTGATCCCGTAACTCTCGCTTTCACTTTTGCTATAGAGACACCTGCCATTCCCACCATCTTTGATATTAAGGTCATCATCCAAGATAACGGTTGTGGAAACTACATGCTCCCTAAAAATTATTTTGTGGTAGGAGAGTTACCACAATCTCCCAGATCATGAGGACGTCTGCAATCAAATGAAGCCTCCACATCTTAAACATCTCCTAAAGACTATTCCAACTTTACAAGTTGGGGAACTCTTGGCTGATAAGTCATAGAGGAAGATCCATCTCCTATCCTATACCAAGATGATAAACCAGTAGCCAATCTACCAATGGATGATAGAAGCAAAGGTTTACAAATGATGCTTGCAATGAGCTATGACATAAACCAAAGACTTGGGAAAAACAACAATGGGTTGATAATACCTATCATTTCAGAGACGCGAATGAGAAATATTTGTCTTGGATGTACCCCTTTGAGTATAACCTTATGTGGTTGAAGTCCTCCAGTTAGAAAGGTCAATAATCCTCCTTAGTTATCCACAACCAAACTTTGCTTACTTGTATCTACAAGTCAAGTCATAGATAACTTTACATTTGACATAACTGATGTCTGTAGTAGTAGCGATGATGAGGATCCCATAACCAACCTACCTACGCTCTTTGAGGATACCACCCTTCTCATGATTAACACCTTATCTTTCGATTCAAACCATCAAAATCATGAAATCTACCTAGTATACCCCCAACTCATCGACTATGACCAACAAGGAGCACAAATTCTTGATACATTCAAAAAATGATGAGGTGCACTTAGAATTCATGGGATTGTGGGATAACCTTCCATGAGGGGATCACAGAGTAGGGTTCATCATTGAGCTAGATATGCATGCCTATTATGGGGAAACGATTGAATCCCTCAGTCGCAAATGTAAAAAATTGAGAATAATATCCAAGTCCTTGAGTGAAAACCACACTATGGCACTCTCTAACTAGAAAAAAGTAAAAAGAAAGGATGCATCCAATGGTGAAAACCTCTCTAAGGCACCTAAGGATGAGGGATTCAATCTTCCTTTCAGATCTCTTCATCAAGAAAAATTAGCAATCCTAGTAGAAAGGTGGAATTCGGTTAATCTAGGAATAGAGGAGACCCCGCATATCACATTCTATGTAAAATAATTACTATCAGAAGAACAAAAACTCCTAGCATCCTTCTTAAGAGAGAGATAGGTTAACTTTGCATGGAGCTATACTGACATGCCTGGGCTTGATCCACAAATCATGGTTCACCATCTAGCAGTACACTCTGAAGCAAAGCCCGTTAGACAAAAGCTCAGGAAAATGCACCCTCAAATTGCCCTGCTAGTAAAGATGGAACTAAAGAAGCTATTAGATGCAGGATTCATTTGACCAATAGATTATCTAGAATGGGTGTCAAACCTAGTGTCTGTCTCAAAACCTGATGGGGGCATCAAAATCTACACAGAATTCAGAGACTTGAAAAAAGCATGTTTGAAAGATGATTTCCCATTGCCCAATATTGACATGATCGTAGACATGATAGCGGGACATGAAATTCTTTCCTTAATAGATGGTTTCTCAGGTTATAACTAGATAATGATTGCTAAAGAAGACCAAAAAAAATAGCCTTCACTTGTCCATGGGGGACTTACTACTAGAATATGATGCCATTTAGCTTAAAAAATGCAAGAGCAACATACCAAAGATCCATGACGTTAATCTTCCATCACATGATCCATAAGACTGTCGAAGCTTATGTTGATGACATTCTAGCCAAATCTAGAAGGAGAAAGGATCACATAAAAACCCTAAGTGCCATTTTTGAGAGGTTGGAAGAGTACAAGGTTCGATTAAACCCAAAGAATCGTGTCTTCGATGTACAATCAGGAAAGCTGCTACAACACATAGTGTCAATGAGAGGTATTGAGGTAGATCTAGCAAAAGTAAAAGCAATCCTTGAGATGGAGGCACCAAAAATATTAAAACAATTGAGAGGTCTCCAAGGCAGGCCTCAATCCATTTTAAAGGTTCATAGCACGGCTAGCAGACAAACAAAACCCATACTCTCACCTACTTCACAAGGGAGTAGCATACAAATGGGATAACAAGTGTGAAGAAGCCTTCAATAAAATCAAAGAGTATCTACTTACACCACCAGTGCTAATGCCACCAATCCCAAGAAAACCATTAATTCTCTACGTATCAGTAACAGTAGCAACCCTTGGAGCTCTCCTAGCTTAGCATGATAAAAATGGAACAGAAAGGGCCATCTATTATATCAGTAGAACAATGGTTGGGCATGAGTTAAATTACTCATTCATCAAGAAATCATGTCTAGCAGTAGTGTTTACATCACAAAAATTCAGACATTACATGTTGGCACACAAAATAAAACTCAACACCAAAATTGACCCTCTCAAGTACTTACTATCAAAGGCAATGCTCACTAGAAGAATGGCCAAATGGGTGATGATACTATTAGAATAGGAGATTGAATATGTGGAGTGAAAAGAAATCAAAGGCCAAGTCATCATAGATCAGCTTGCAGAAGCACCAATCTATTCAAAGAATCCTCTCATCTCAGAGTTTCCAGATGAATCCATTTTCAATCTCAACATAGCCAACCACTGGAAACTTTACTTTGATGGCTCATATACACAACATGGATCAGGAGCTAGCATCTTCTTTATCACCCCACAATGGGATTGCATACCAAGGTCCTACAAATTGGTGTTTCCCTATACTAACAACATTGTGGAATACAAGGCTTTAACCATAGGTCTCAAAATAGTAGTGCAATGGCACATCATAGGCCTCAAAGTATATGAAGATTCTCAATTGATAATAAACTAGGTCAACAATGAGTACCAAACTAAGGATGATAAGCTCACTCCATACAAGAAATTGGTGGAGACTCTCAAAGAATCCTTCATCAAAATCACATCTGAGTAGATTCCCAGAGCCAACAATAGAGCAACAAACACCATGGCAACAATTGGATCCTTACTAGACATCCCTCACAATGTCCCAAAATATGAATTCCTAATAGAGTAGCTTCTCCTGCCTGCATTCGAGGTACCAGAATCAAAATTCATGTGCAAAATCGTTGGTCCCAATGATCCTTGGTACCATGACATTTATACATACCTTCGAATAGGTGTCATGCCTGCTGACTTACCATCAACCCTAAAATGAACCTTTATCAAAAAGGCATCCCAATTCATCATCCTAGGAGATAACCTGTATCATAGGAGCATAGAAGGAACCTTGCTACACTACTTAAATGCTAAGGAGGCATTGACCGCTCTAACTAAAGTACATAACGGTATTTGTGGTTCACACTCGAGTGGAATGACTATAGCCAAGAAATTGCTTAAGATGGGGTATTATTGGCCCACAATGGAAAGAGAAGCACATGACTATGTCAGAAGGTGTCTACAATGTCAGCATTATGGGGACCTCATCCATACTCCAACTCAAGGACTTCATACCATCATCACACCATGGCCCTTTTCACAGTGGGGTCTCAATATCATTGGAAAATCACTCCCACTTCATCTAATGGCCACAAATTCATCATGACTGCCACAAAATACTTTACTAAGTGGGTGGAAGCCATACTCATGACATATATAACTAGGAAGCAAATATCAAAGTTCATCCTGAACTATCTCATTTTCCACTATGGTGTTCCACAAGCCATTATCTCAAAAAATAGGACACCATTTAAGAATCAGAAGGTTCACGACTTATGCAAAAATTCGAAATCCAACATCACTTCTCCACCCCATACTATCCCCAAGGCAATGGCCAAGCAAAAGCCACTAATAAAACCATTTTGAAAATCCTAAAGAAAATAGTCAATGATTCAGGTCATGATTGGCATCTCCAGCTTAATCCCACCCTTTAGGCCTATCGAACCAGCATCCGCACACCCACCAACGCCACCCCTTTCTCCCTGGTCTACAGATTAGAAGCAATACTCCCAATTGAGATTGAGCTCCCATCACTTAGGATATCACTACAAAACCTCATCATGAATGAAGAGTACTGAGTATCAAGACTAAATGAGCTGGAGTTACTAGATGAGCGGCGTATAGATGCTTTAAATCATTTGCAAGTCTATCAGAATAGACTCAAAAGGAGCTATAATAAGAAAATCAAAAGTAGGATTTTCTAAGTTGGAGAATTGATACTAAAGGAGAATCAGAAGAATATCCCAAATCCAAATAGCAAAGGAAAATTTAAACCCAATTGGTTGGGACCATTTGTTATCACAACAAGCTATAAGTTAGGGGCATATTAGTTATCAACACTCAAAGGGGAACCTCTACAAAAGCCCATGAACAACTCCCATCTAAAAAAGTATGCCTAATCTTTCAAGGTATAGAACCAAAAAATAAAAAAATCAGAAAATGTCCTTAAAAATTTGTTAGTTTGGCAAAAACCTGGCAAACAGGCATCTTGGTGACAACAAAAAAATCAAAAAAGCAAAAA
>VDFB02171603.1:0-13327 GCA_007258455.2 Sequoia sempervirens
AATAAATAAAAAACAATAATATTATCATTGAGAGAGCTCATTAAGAAATGGACAAATATGGCTTTTATAAAGCCTCTCAAATGCAACTTCCCAAATTACCAACTTACTGGAATGTAACTAATTATTTAAAAAACAAAAAATAAAAATAAAATCACTAAGGTGAATTTATTAAAGTAAACCTTAATATTCCAACACCCCCCTTAAGGTTTACATCTGACACAAGAACATGTTGATTGAAACAAATAAATACATATTCTTTAGAAGTTTTTTCTTCAAAAAAATAAATCATGAATCAAGTATAACTCCATCATGTAACCTCATAACTATTGAAAAGGTGTAGATCTGAGATGAATTCCCAAGTTTTTGGATTACCACCTCCTTGAACTATTGCATCATAGGTCTCCTACACTTTTGGTGTTTCCAACTGATTATCTAGGTTTTCCTAAAGATTAGCTACTTCTTATGCACAGAAACCCTAGTTCAATGGCCAATGAATGAGAGACAAATTTATAAGTTCTCTACACTTTAGGCTCTACAAACCAAGGTGGGTTCCTATAACATCATTCAATAGATAAATTTATTTGTAATAATGCTTTTTCTAGTAGATTACTCACACTAAAATTTGCAAGAGATTTTTTCAATGGGCTAAATCATCTTCAAAACCCTTCATATGAAATGCAATAAATTATAGTGCAGACTTGAACATAAAGAAATGAAAATTACAATAAAGTAAAGTGTATTTAGATTTTATATCTGATTCTGTCTCAATTTTAAAATTTGTGATTTAGCTTGACTAGTGCCTTATCCACAACATAGTCTATATTGGTCAACATATGCCAACAACTGGTCAACATTGACCAACATAGTCACAATCCTAACTATATGGTCTCTTATGTGCAAAAATGATCCTTAGAAAAAAGGATCTACCTTCTTTTATTTTTTGTTATCTATATCCTAAACCATAGGGCCCTCCTTTGTGATGCCTGACTTTTTAAAGAGCAATTCCTAATTAGGTCTTCAATATTGTTTGGATCATGATGGCAAGCAAACATCATGTAGCCAGTGCTATGCTTATGAATGAAAACTTTAGGATCAAAACTCCTTACTTTTTCAACCTTCATCTTGTAAGGGAGCAATCTTTCATAGATTAGCTCCATGCCTTCTCTTATGTGTCCTAAATTACATGCACGAAAACCCTTGTGGATAAATTTTAAACATTTATGCACGACCAAGGGTACAAAATTCATAGCCACCAACCAAGGGATACCCAACTTCACCCTAAAAAGATCAAAACCGACGATAATGTCAAACAAGAATTTTATAGATTTAGGTCCAACCAGGACCATTAGGAGAATACTACCCAAAGGGGCCACAGAAAGCTCGTCATGTGTGTGGATGGTACTCACAGATGCATCATACCCATCTTTATGTAAGAAGATAATCAACATGATCTCCTTAGTTATTATGTTTACTTGTGACATTGGATCAACAAGAACACCTGCTAAAATGTTTCCATTGATCCGCACAAGGATATAGAGAGGAGATGGTTCCCTGTTAAAACCAATCAATAGGTCTTGTGATGTGAAGGTTATACCAGTACCACTATCCACAAGCTATGCATAAGGGATAGGTTGATGTAGGAAGGAGGCCATTACGCACAATATATGATACTTCCACAAAGTCCCTAAAGGTTAAAGGATAAGATAGTGACCCAATTAAGGTTTCGTTATGCAATACCTTTAGAACCTTCCAACTACACCAACTAGGGATCATAGGTTGGGTTGTAAGGCAACAACCTCACAACACTCACACCTACAACACTCCTAGAGTACAAGGAAATGAACTGTCAGTATTGCAAAACATAACCAAAATGGTTCATGTCGAGTTCACCAAAAACTTATGAAAGGGGGAACGACCACGTTAAAGGCCCCAGGTCATCGAGGGACAAGAGTGGAAGGCTTCCTTAACTTACCTCAGCTTGAAAGGGAGTTAGGAAGTGTGAGACAAGAATAATGAGGACTATAAGGTCCTTTAATCACTCTATAGACCCAAAATATAGGATAGGGCTAGGCAAGTTGGTTTTCGGGTTCAACACTATGCCTCAGGAAGCTCTCTGCCCGAGGACAGAAGTGCGGTCCTAGGATGACAATGCAGCTCGCTAGTGTCTCTTAAGTGCACTAGAATTCATACGAATAGAAAACTAAAGAGACAAGGTCAAACCTAGGAAAACAATCTAATAACCCAGCTAGCTACCACTAAAGGGCCAAAATAACACTATTAAGTAAACAAGATACTCTCTAATATGATAAAGTATAAATGCGAGAGTTAGGGTGGCAAGAATGATCTCATAAAGAAATTAGTTCGCCAGCTAGCTCCCAAAAGCACATCTACCTACACATAAAGAGGAGGATAAATGTTGGGTGGCAGTATAGGGGTCTTCCTCAGTCAAACCCTGGTTTAGGTGTTTCCACCTCCATGGATAGCCGAGAAAGCAAGTATCATAAAGAAAGTAATGCACAATGAGGAACACTAAACCACTACAAAAGAGTAAATGTGCTTACTCAACCAAGTAATAGAGGAGAGCAATGGGAATCTTACCACCTCCACCAAAATCACTAAAGGCTAATGGGGGATTGAATGAGAGTACTTGAGCCTTTGCTACAATGGTGTTGTCCCAAATTGGCTCTACTAAAGTGATGGAGTGAAGTTGTTTCTACTATGGAGTGCAAAAGTGCTACTAGAAGTGCTTGAGAATGCAATAATGTGAAGAAGCTAAACTCAAAGCTTGGAAGAAGTTGTGGAGAAGTTAGAATGCATGTAGAAGGAGGTAATTTGAAGGGGAGATGAAGAAAATGACATATTCGGGTTGGTCGGATGAAGAGGGCGGTATAAGTTGACTACCAATGAGAAGTGTAACGCCTGTGCAGGCTCTAGCTGCAGGAATCTATCAGGGACGTAAGTGTGTCGTGCAGGAATCCTTGATAGAAATTCCTCCACTGACATCAAAACAGGTTCCAAGTGGAATGAAAGCAGTGGGCTTAGGTGTAATTAAGCCTCTGAACTTGGTTTTCTAAAGTGGAGAGATGCAAAAGTGTAATTTCTATAAGGGGTGCAAATTCACTCTTATACACTATTATATCTAACTACTTCAAGACCTAATATCATGCATGCAATATATTTAGTTCCAAGATTTCAAGCTAATCCTAAATAAAATCATGTGAAGGTAGTCAAAAGAATATTTCGATACTTGAAGAGTGCTCTGGAATATGGCTTATGGTATCCAAAAGGTAGTGACTTTTATTTGAGTGCTTACATTGATTTTGATTGGATTGGTTGTGTTAATGATAGAAGAAGTAGAAGTGGTGGTGGTTTCTTTTTAAGAAGAAAATTAGTTTCATGGCATAGTAAGAAATAAGATTTGGTATCTTTATCAACTACATAGGCAGATTATATTTTTGCAACATCCTCCTATACACAAGTGTTGCGGATGAAGAAAAAATTGGAGGATATCAAAATATAGTATGATGAACCTATTGCTATTCTCTATGATAAAACAAGTGCTATCAATATTTCCAAGAATCAAATGATGCATTCTAGAACTGTATGCAGTGATCATCATGGAAAAATGTGTCCTTAAGGGCAAAAAATTCAAAAATCAGAGTTAGGCAACATGATGTAAAATTTGAATAAGCTATCTTATATTATTTCAAAACTATGTAAGAATAGAATATATAGAAAATTGAATGTAGTTTCTAAACTACTTGTGGGTTTGTTTAAAAAAAGAAAATATCTATTTGGTGAAAATTTGAAATTTCACCGTAGTAGTACTTAAATTCCCAGCTTAAAATAAGTAGGTGTCTATCCCACTCACCCTAACTACAATAAATGATAAAATATTTTTTATAAGATTTAGATATAATTAGAGGACCCATGTCCCGATGTGATGAATATTATTTGTAATTTTTTTCCATGTAAATAATTAATTATGAATTTTTTTATTAAATTTTTTAAAAAATATAAAAATCATATACTAACCAATTCTAACTTGGCCAAAACTTTATGAAATTCAATTTTCTTTTTCTAATCCTATAGTATGTGAAGCATAGAATGTGATGCATGTTTTGATTAAAAATGTGACATCGCTTTGAAAGCTATAATTTTTTTTTCAATCAACTCTATCAATCAGACTTTAGTCAGAATTCAAATAGAAAATGAATAATCATTAGTTATTAAATTCAAAGTAAAGCATAATTTATATTGGTGGAATGCTAAGAATATCCTTTAAAACCCTTTTCGTCTCATCAATTTTGGGTAAAAAAAAAGTTGTTAGCCACATACCCATCATATTGCCACTTCTTGGCCCATCATGATCTTGCACATACCCAATTTCAAGAATATATTAATTGGGTATCACTTTTTGAGAGAGAAGGTTGTAGATAAAGAAGTCAAGTTCAAATATGTTTCTACAAAGGATCATATTATAGATATTTTTACAAAGGTTCTTGTAAAGGATACTTTTGAGTATCTCTAGAAGAAGTTAGGGGTAATTTCCACTCCTTCTCATTAGATGTGTTGTTGGTGCATCTGTCTAGGGGGAGTAATTCATGCCATATCTTTATTCTTGGACTGATAGTGGATACCTCTCAGGGGGAGCTAGTAGTGGTTGTTGCTGATAGGGGGAGCCTATGAGCTATTTCAAGAAGGATATAATGTACATCAAAGTGGGAAAATGTTGAAGAGGAGAAAGTGTGCTTAAAAAGGGTGAGAAAAAGGTTTCCCTTTGTCCTTGATGTCAAAGGGGGAGAACAGTGCAAGTTAGATTGGTTTTTCGATCAATGCCAAAGGGGGAGACTATTACAATTTGGTTTTTATTGATATCAAAAGTGTGATTTTGGTTGTCATTGATGTTAGAATAATGTTAGAGTTGGTTGTAGGTTGGTTGACATTATTCTAGTTTGGTTGTTTGGTTGCTAGAATCTCTAAGACATGCTTTGCATTTCTCCACCAGTGATGTTGTTCTCCTATGGTTTGGAAGTTAGCTTCATATGTTGTCAAGACATGTGTGAGCCAAGTTTCATGTTGTTTTGGATTACAAGAAAGGTGTTTTGCAAGTGACAGTTTGAAGACAATTTTGGTTCTATGAGGAAGCTCAGAGAGGTGCAAAAGTTTTTACTCTACATTCCTTCACATTTGTAGATATGGTCATGTGGTTCAAAAGTTAATTTCTTGATGTTTTGAAGGTACAATATATCCAACATTTCATATCATTAGTATTTTCACAAAGAAATTTTGTATGTGACTTAATTCAAGACTATATTGTATGGTGGCTAGTTTCATTTTTTGTTGGCTTGCACCAACTTGTTGTTGCATGAAGTTGTGAAATTATTATATGGAAGTATTCCTAAGTATCATGTGATGTTTTCTATTGATCCACACAATGTTTTTTGTTCTCTTTGAAATAGGTTGTGGTCTAGAATGAAGGTATTGTTGGCTTATGTATTTGCTTGGCTAGCAGAGGTATGTTTAAAGCATGCGCCATGAGTTGGAGTTTGCATAGAGTTCAAGGAGTGTTTGGAGGTTTTGTATGCGTCATGCTGACTCATTTGGGATAAGTGCAAGTAATGTTTAATCTTTCATGTGTTATGCCAAGTTGTAATGACCGACATGCTACAAGTTTCATATATTTCCTACTTAAGGCCAACCTAATTTGAATGTGTGAAGCATGCAAAGGTTATTCTTTGAAGGTTGATGCTATGAAGAATGTATAGGACCAAGTTAAGTGTGTTTTGGAATTCACAAGGTATGTTCCTCTTCTTGGTGTTGAGTGTAATCCTTTTAGGTCTTTCCCTCTATACATTTCATGTTGTTGTTTGATCTACAGTCGAATTTTAATTGTAACTTTCTTGTTGTTTGTGGCCAAAATTTAATTTAATCAATGTAATGTCATTTATGTATTGTAAATATAGCTAATCAATGTCATGTATCAATCATAAAAGAGTTGAGTATTTGTAATGCATTATGATGTGTGATTGAAAGAGAAAGAGCAGAACCGATAGATCTTTTTTGGATTCATTTTGAAGATATTTTTGTGAAAGAAGGGAATTAAAGAGTGTGCCTAACTAATTGTTGGAGGTAGTGAGCCAATGAAAAAACTTCTTGAAGGTTGAAAGCAATGAGCCAATAAGTTTTAAAGAAGACATTTGAAGTTGTAGAAGTTGTCAAAGAAGAATTGTAATCATCGAAAGATTAGGTAAAAAGAAGAATTACAATTATAAAAATGATTGAGCTTCATTGTCAGATTTAGACAATAGAAGGACTTTCCTATTGTTATTTGTTCTGATTTTTTTCCCAGTTCAGGGAGTAGTTGCTTCCTTGGGTTGTAGCCCTAAAACAAATTCTGCAAGGAGTTGTAGCTTCCTTAGGAGTGACCCTAGTAGTAGCTTCCTTGGGTTGTAGCCCTAAAACAAATTTGTAATTGTGATTCATTTGTGAGGTTGGATTAGGAAAATAGCTCCTAGAAGCTTTTCTCACCATCCTTTTTCCCCTATGGGATATTCCACATACATCTGGTGTTGTGTGGTGTTGTACATTATGTTCATCTTAAACAAGTTTCTATTTGTGGTGTAAAATTTAAGTTTCAATTTGCTCCAAAGGGTTTGAGATTTGATAGAATACTAATTCACCCCCCTCTTACTATAATGGTGTGTGTTCAATAATTTTTGAATCATACAATTACACCTTATTTTCCTTTAATCTCCTTACAAAAAATCTTCTCTTCCAAAATAAAATATATGAAACACAACTATAGATATAGTCTAATATTTTCAACAATTGCACAAATAATAACCAACTAGCTTCTCTTCTTAATTTAAAATATCTTTTAGTTCCTTAAACAAATAAATTTAGGTACTTAATTATAAAACAATAATAATTCTATCACCACTATATAAATATAATACTGACTTACCAATATCAAGTCAAGTTGGTACTACACCCAGTCTATTTTCAAAGTCTAAATTTTTCTATGAATTTCTAGATCTATTGTTTTTGTTTTAGAATACTTAATTGCATCATTATTCTAATCAAATAACTACATTTCATTCCAAAATCCATCCCAAGTTTGTTCAAGGGAAAGTTGACTCATGTTTAGGTTTTAAGTCAGTCCTATAACTTGTCCAAACTAATCAAACCCTCAGTACCTAGAATCTTAAATGAAATGTTGTGAAAAAGAAACACACCAACCATTGAAATCCTAGGGTGAAGCTCTAGGGGTTCACTTTTCCATCATTTCAACACTATATATACATCATGATCAGTTTTGATGCTAAATACTTTAATCCCCCTATGCAAAACATTACATGGATACATATCACTATGTATTTCATGACACATCATCTCTCTCTATGTTTCTTCTCCTTGGAATGAGTTGTGCTCCTTTTTTTGTAGGAAATATCATACTAGGGGGGAGCTATCATATCAGGTTTTTCTTATTTTTCATAAATTTGTTTGTCTTAAAAATATTGATCTCTTATGATCTTGTTATTTAGCTTGGGAGAAACCTGACTAAACTTGTCTTTTCTACATGAATATCCTACAATGAAGTTTGTAGTATCCATAGGGCTATCCACTTTTTGTATGGTATCTAGTATAACAAAACTTACTAGCCATACTTATCAATGTCATCTTTATATTTGATTAGATTTATCACGTCTATTTTTTTACTTTTTCATCTAACATGTTTTTTGTAGCTAATATGTTTGTGGTGAATTTACAGTTAGCTTTACAAGATAGAAGACTTGTGTCTTAATCATTTTCTAGCTCAACTTTACAATTTCATATGCTCGATCGAAGATCTGTGTTCTATTCATCCTATTTATATTCTCTTCAACCTCTTTCTCTCTCTACTTTAGCTCACAATTTTTAGAATGCATATGCTTGCTAAAGTGGGGGAAAAATGTAATATCATGAATTGCATCCTGTGTAATTTCACATCACACACACCTCCCCTTTAAATAAATTAAAAATAATTATGCAATATTTCTTTTATCTAGCTTTGTTTAACCCCTTAATCACTCAACTCATTTGTTTCCCATCGTTAAGGTGAATTTATGTCATAGATTAACATGCATCATATGGATATTTACATGTCACATGAATGTCTCGAATAGATTCCTCACTACAATATTTGTTGAGGCATTATGTTTTCCACGTAGTAGCAAGTGCAATGTTTGTGCCAACTCATAGGCATGTAGGCATGACTCTTGTATGCTTATACTTTCTCAAACACTTCATTTTGGGAATTTAATCTATCAATCTTCCAATCTCACTTCAATCTTCAATATCTCTTGGAAATTTTTTCAAATTTTCTAGCTTTTTATCTATCATAGTAGCTTCATTATACTTTCGTGCTCTCACAAGGCATATTAAGTTGTTATCCTAAGCTTGGAGATTACAACCTCTCTCATTCGATATTCTCCAATCATTTACCCTTGATGTGCTTACTTCACATGGGAGCAACTATTTTGGTATCCTTAGTTAGTCTATCAAATTTGGAAAGTATAAAAATACTTTTTAAAACTAGCCAACTCTTTAAAAATACAACTCTAATATATTCAATGTTTATTCCTTATGTAGTTTATAGCTCATTTTAAAGGAATGGGATTAATATAATTATATATTAATAAGTGATTTTTTCTTATATAATTTTTTTATGTATTATTGATTAATCTTCTTCACTTACACTTATTTCCATGTAGTTGATTTTATTCATATTCTCATCATTTAGTTATTTATTATACCTATTCTTCCACTCATTCTCATATATTTTTTCATCTTAATATAAATAATTTTTTGTCATAGGTCAATCTCATGTTGTCTTGGATCAATCTCACACCACTCAAAATTGACTCAAATTTTAAAGATTTAAAATAAATTATTCTTTTACTTCTACCATTTCATTCCCACCACATGCTAACTTGGTACATGTTTCATATAATTTATTGTTTGCACTAGTGTTTAAATGCATTTAATGTATGCTTTTACATCCATGCATTATCTATCATCATCCACATATTATAAATATTTATTGAGGAGAACATTGTAGAAATCTTTCAATATGTAAGATTGAAAGGAACATAATTATGCAGTATAATTCTAATGCATAGAGTGATATAATTTGGAATACTCTTTAAAAAGATAGCTCTAATAAATTTCCATGTCTATTTATCATTTATTTTTATCAAATAGAATTAATATGATTATGTATTAATAAATGGTGTATTATTGTTTAAATTTGAGTTTATTTTTTATCTATTAGTCTTCTCCACTTACAATTATTTCCACACACATAATAATATCCAAATCTCTAAACTTTAGTTATTCATTACACTTTTTCTTACACTTACAATTATTTCCACACACATAACCCTATCCACATCTGTACATTTTAGTTATTCATTACATTTTTTCTTACACCCATGTATTAGAATTTAAAGGCATTTAATGTGTGTTATTTTACATCAAGCATTATCAATCATTATTTGCACATAATTTGTACTTTAAGGTCAAATATTCTAGGGATATCTTGGTAAGACTAAAAGGAACCTAATTATGAACTACAATTCTAGGATATTAGCATAGCTACAAAATACATTATCCTTAATTATTCCACAACTCTAAAGTTGGATAATCTATTGGAAAAATCAAGAGCATTATATTTGCATAGTAATAAATAAAAAACAATAATATTATCATTGAGAGAGCTCATTAATAAATGTATTGCAATATGGATTTTATAAAGCCTCTCAAATGTAACTTCCCAAATTACCAACCTACTGGAATGTAACTAATTATTTAAAAAACAAAAAATAAAAATAAAATCACTAAGGTGACTTTATTACAAGTAAACCTTAATATTCCAACACCCCCCTTAAGGTTTACATCTAACACAAGAACATGTTGATTGAAACAAATAAATACATATTCTTTAGAAGCTTTTTCTTTGAAAAAATAAATCATGAATCAAGTATAACTCCATCATGTAACCTCATAACTATTGAAAAGGTGTAGATCTCGAGATGAATTCACAAGTTTTGGATTACCATCTCCTTGAACTATTAATCATAGGTCTCCCACATTTTTGGTGTTTCAACTAATTGACTAGGTTTTCCTAAAGATTAGCTACTTCTTATGCTCAAAAACCCGGTCAATGGCCAATGAATATGAGATAGGTTTTAAGATTTTCTCCTCTTCTCTTTAGGCTCTTGAAAATAAGGTGGGTTCCCCTATAACATCATTCAATAGGTATGCATTTATTTGTAATTAAGCTTTCGATAACAGATTAATCACACTAAAATTTTCAAATGTTTTTCTAATGAGCTAAATCATCTTCAAAACCCTCTATATGAAATGCAATACATTGTAGTGTGGACTTGAACATAAAGCAATGAAAATTACAATAAAGTAAAGTGTATTTAGATTTTATATCTGATTCTGTCTCAATTTTAAAATTTGTGATTTAGCTTGACTAGTGCCTTATCCACAACATAGTCTATATTGGTCAACATATGCCAACAACTGGTCAACATTGACCAACATAGTCACAATCCTAACTATATGGTCTCTTATGTGCAAAAATGATCCTTAGAAAAAAGGATATACCTTCTTTTATTTTTTTGTTATCTATATCCTAAACCATAGGGCCCTCCTTTGTGATGCCTGACTTTTTAAAGAGCAATTCCTAATTAGGTCTTCAATATTGTTTGGATCATGATGGCAAGCAAACATCATGTAGCCAGTGCTATGCTTATGAATGAAAACTTTAGGATCAAAACTCCTTACTTTTTCAACCTTCATCTTGTAAGGGAGCAATCTTTCGTAGATTAGCTCCATGCCTTCTCTTAACAAGGCAATGAAGTCAAAAAATGCCACTATCCCGGGGAGAAGGGCATCTTTCTTGTTATTTCTAAAATGAGTCTTATCAAACTCATTCAATTGCCACATTAGCTCCAAGAATGCATTTTTTTTTGGTACACCCTTGGATAGCACATGGGGTGTGTGGATTTAAAATCCTTGAAGCTCCCTCTAGATGGTTATTGTTGATTTTGCATTGGCCCGTGCTTCATATATTTGAATATTTTCAGGCCCCTATTTGCAGTGCCTTCATCCACTTGCACCACATGTCTACAGCATGCGCCTTTGAAATTTTTCTTCCCTTGCTTCTACTTTGAGCTATTCCTTTGTTTCACTAGTGTACCATGTTGCATCAAATCATAGACACCTTTTTGGTGGACCCCACAGTTAATGCTTGGAGCGTAGACTACTCCATGTGTCACCTCCACATGGATCATAGTTGCAAAGGAGGGAGGAATGAATTAGAATCCCTGCCTCTACATCATGAGTCCTAACAAATTCTCCAGGTGGTTAGACACATGTCTTCATGGGAATTTCACTGCTTCCACCCTAGGACCACATTCATCATTTATAGAGGGGTGCACCTTGTTTGAGCCAATTGAATACCACATTTTAGAATCTTTTTGTTACAACAGTCTTCGAGAATCATTGCGATGGGCGGCATTGCCTGTGCTTGGGAAATATTTTCAATTATTGGCTTTCAAGTGGTTGAGGGATCTATATATATTGCTCTGACTCTCTGAAAAAGGTTTTGAAAATACACAAAAAAAAGTGTTGAAAGACTATAGGCATTTTTATTGTGTTTAATTATTGTATTAAGATTGACAGACAGTGCCAATTTTTTCGTCCTTTTTGTTTCTTAGTTAATTGATAAGACATTATATTGTGTTTTTTATTGTACTAAGTAGTTTATCTACAAGACTTCTATAACTTCAATATAAATTTGTTGATTCAGATCATGTCTTGAAATATTCTTGTTAGTGAATGTATATGGAAGTTATCTTATGTTATTTGATGATCTTCTTAGGTTTTCATCTATGATTTTTTTTATTTTTGGACATGTAGATTGATGAACGGGCCCTCAAATCTCATCCGAAAGGAAGATTTCCTGTGCCTAATCACATAAATCTTGGTGCATCCCCTTATATTAGATTTGACTTTATATATGCTTCCTTTTCCCTTTCCAACCCCCCAAATACTTGAACATTCGCTTCTTTAGAAACCCGACGTTACTAAGTTTAGTTAATTGGTCCCCCATCAACGGAAGTTTCCCATAAGGTTGTTTTCCTAGCTATTTTAGGCATCAACAGTTCTTTCTCTCTGGTGGGACTTGTTTGAATGTATCTAAATTTAAAGTGGGTGTATGAGCCATAGACCTATTACTAGATCCCAAACAGTGAACAACCTTGGCCTGCCAGTGCCACCACTAGTAATCGTACAAGCAAGAACCCATCCAGTAAACATCTCGACTCCTCCATCGGTCCCTTTACCGATGGCTAACAAAAATATTGTAGCATGGGATGCCAGAAGTCCTCTCATAACACCAGTAGCACTAGTCGTGTGGGCTCCTATCCCTTCGTCTACTCTAAAATATTTATCGAAGTTCATTGGAGAAGGCTTAGAAACACCATCTGACCATCTACAAGATGTGTTAGACGTGTGTTTAGTGCATGGTGTCACCAATCAAAATGAAAATGTAGCACTAAGGTTGCTTGCAACCTCTTTCAAAGGCAAGGTGCTAGATTGGTACCGTACTCTAGAAGCTAATACCATTAGCACTTGGGATCAGCTCAGAGATCCTTTTTACGAGAAGTTTTCAAATAATGGAGATCGGTCTTTGATATATCAGCAACCGATGACCATAAAGCAGGCCCCTCATGAGTCCATGACTAAATTCAATGCCAAGTTTCACACAACTTGGAAAATGATCCAAACTATATTCACTCGTTGACCGATTTGGCATTCATGTTCTATCTGAAATCCCTCAATGCTGACATCTTGGTGATGATCTAGTCTCTTGGTGGGAACACTTTGTTAGATGCATACAACATCACTGTTAAGGTAGAGAATAATTTGATTGATGTTGGAAAGTTGTTGCCTCAACCCGCTATGCCTTTATTTGCAAAGATATTAGCTCCTGCTAAGGAGATAGCTTCTACTAATGTGTCTGCTCTTCCCTAATCTATGTATGCATATCCAAGCACATTGTAGAACGTTGCTTCCACATCTAATTATTCAAAGGATGAGATGAGTGACATAAAATACTTGTTGTGGACCTTCTCAAATGAAATAAGTAGTATCAAGTGGAAATAGTCTGCACTAACAAAGCCAACTTTTTAGAATTACCAAGGTGGAAGACCTTCCTACCAATAGAACTAGTTCCAAGGAGGCTTGCACATGAATCTATAGGCTCAAA
>VDFB02171605.1:0-20846 GCA_007258455.2 Sequoia sempervirens
GTGAACCACTCAGCTCGCCTGTCGGGTAAACCAATCAACGAGAAATCAGTGGCGAAGTGGCATGTTAAAATTGAGAAAAGTTGAAAAAGTTGAAATTTTGACTAACACTGGTGAAGTTGAGCGCCCCTCTTGGAGAAAGGCGCCCAAATCTTCATGCCTTAGAAGATTTTTGAAGATTTTCAAAATTTCAAAATTGTGAGAAGAGAAAGATGGCGTCCAAACTTGAGAAGATAAGATTTAGGGTTTTGAAATAAAAGCAGAAAAAAAAGCAAAACCTAAAATCGAACCCTAAGTCTATTTAACACTTCTTTTTAATGTATTTTTCATTATTTTTGCAGGTAGCATCCAGAGGAGAAAGTTGGAGCAGCAAGTTTGAAGAATTTTTGTGATTCAAGAATCCATAGTTGCTGGTTTTACATCAGATTTTTCAGACCAGCAAGCATAAACCATTGTTCTTTCATTCTTTTTGTTCCAGAAGATCAAGTTTTTCAAGCAGGAGGCCAAGGCTTTCAATTTTTCAGTCATCTGGGTCTTTTTGCCTCCACCTTCTGAAGAATTTTTCAAGAACTTCATCAAGTTGCAGCAAGTGCTTTTATCTTGCATGTCGGTGAAAACCTCGGTGCATTCAAATTTCAACCATCTGGGTCCTTTCCAATCAGTCTTTTGAAGAAAACACATATGTGACTTTTCCAAAAGCCTAGGGTTGGTACGCTTTTCAATCAAACGTCGAGTTTTGCAAATCCAATCAAAAGCTGGGTCATTTCTAATGATAATACGAACAAAACCCGGATGCGGCACTTCGGGAAAAATTGAAGGAATTAGGGTTTGCTGCTTTTTCAGTCAAAATTCAAGATTTTCGAAAACGGACGATCTGGGTTGTCTTGCATTGATATTCTGAACAAAACCCATATCTCAGAAAAAATTCTCAAAAAATTCGTCCGTTGAAGCATAAAAATCAGCATTCACAAAATAGAAATTGTTCAACACTTGTCTGAACGGTGAGTTCTGATCATTCTTCAAGTTTTACGGAAATGGAGTACACTCTAATGTTTTCAAGTCGAATCAGCACTTTCCACAATTACATCAAAACAGCTGAAGCGGACTTGCATCATGTCCAGGTGTTAGAGCCACCACGCCTTGGAGAGGAAGCTGACGAAGTAAGCTGTCGGGAACTGGGTCGTGCGGACTCCCTCGCGTAAGCGTCTATTCCTATATCGGAGTTCGAGCCTTGAGTTCGTGTCAGCTTGCATTAAGCATTACAACCTGGCTACTAGGGAGATCTAGTCAGCGGATGGCAGGTTGATTTGCAGTCTAAAGCCTGACATGGTCGAAAGATGTTTTTCCATTCCCCCATGGCCTGAAAGTGTAACTCTTTCGAGGGACGAATGTGAAAAGATGTGGAATATGCATAAGGACAAATACAGCAAGAAGATTGCCCAGAGATGGATGAAAGAAAAACATAAGACATTGCCCAAGAATGTCGGACGAGGGGAGTTCAAGGACGAGGTTGCCATCATCATCACTTTGCTCAACAGGGTCACTGGTTCCGAGGATGCCACCAAGTTCCAACCTTGGATGTTTTATGCCATACCTCACATTATGAAGAAAACCGAGTTTTATGACTGGCCTACTTTGATAAGTGACTGCCTACATCAACAAATAACAGAATATTTCCAGTTTCATGTATTTCACATGGTGTCATATCTAGTCTACCTGGTGGCCTATCAAGGTCAATTCAGAGGATTGAACACCGAGGGATCTTTGAGCGTTCAACACATATATAATTATTATCCTCAACTGGAGTTCACAAAGTCGTTGCATCACTACAAAAGGGTGAACGAGGCATTCTTGATGTACACGGTGCGTGACTTAGACAATGAATTACACGTCCGCATCTCTTCAGTTGCTAGGGCAGCAATGGCAGAATGGGCAGATTGGTTTATACAGTTTCCTACCTTTACCTATCTCAGGGTTTATGGTTATTCAGGTGCCCCGCTAATGTTGCCAAGGTATCCGTCAGACGAGGTCATCTTCATGGAATTCTTGAGGCAAGTTCACGGTGTCCACACAGTCTTGAGAAATAGAAAGAAACCCTCTCTTCACTTTCCATTAGGGTTGGGTATTTATACATGTAGGACTGCTGCAGATGCCAGGACAATTGGAGAAGAATTAGATAAATTCGGTCTCAAACCCTACAGTGAGAGGCGGTCATTTGATCCTCATGGTGTCTACGCTGGCCGGTTGGAGAAGAATTACAATCATATACCCGCACTTGAAGATTTTTGGGCTAACTGTGCAGATGAGTTTGAAGTGCGAAGGCGTAGTTACAGCAGGTTGACTCTCCATCAGATGAAAGATTGCTTAAATGAAGATATAGAAGGGCTCTCAGATGATGATGAAGATGTTCTTCTACCAATGTACACTCAGAAAAGAATCAAGGATCAGCCTCTTCCACAAGTTAATTGGGCAAACAAGGAATCTCTTTCAGTTGAAGACAGAACAAGACAAGTCATTGAGTATAGTAAGGTTTTCTTAGTGCTTAAAAGGAAGAACTCTATTCCAGTAGCAGAGCCGCCAAGGATAATTCCCTCTTCTTCTACAGCACAGTCAAAAGGAAAGGGTAAAAGTCAGTCTCAAGATGGCGTCAAAGGATGTAGATCAAATAAAAATGTAAAGAGAAGGTTGGATTTCTCAGGCATAGTTATACAGGAACAGCCTACAGTTGATTCAGAGGTTCCTCTTGACGAGCCCATACCTCAGAATGAAGCAGAGGAGCCACCTTCAACACATGTTCCTGTACCTTTGACGGGTTCGTCACCAATTCACATTGATCTTGATATCGAAGATGATGAAGAGATCGCAGCAGTACCTCCCGAGGAAGTTAGTAAAGATACTACGGTGTCTTGGCTTGAGAACTCCTTAGGAAGGGTTAGGAGAAGTCCTTCATATCAAGTGAGTGTTGATGATCTCGATAATATTTATCAGGAACCTCCTAAGAAGAAGGCAAAGAAGCAAGTTCACTTTGATAGGAATCCTGATAACGAGATTGTCGTAGAGACTGCTGTGCCTCCAGAAGATAAGAATAGAGATGAGGTGAACATGGATGATTTTGTAATGGTCAAGGCTAATCTTGGTAGAAATACCAGACATGCAGATTTGAGTCTCTTCAAAGTTGTATCCGAAAACCTACATGAAAGAGTGCTTAAAGATGGAGAAGACAAGGCAGCCCTCAAGGCCGAAAATCAGCAGCTTAAGCTTTTTATTTCTAACCTTGCTCGTGGTTCTTCACAAACAACTCAGTTGCTGCCCCAGGTCTTAGAGACACCAGCTGATCACCATCAGTTAAGACAGCTGGTCATATGTGGGAAAGAGACTCAGGAGTGGATCGAGAGCTTCATTGTCAGAGGAAAGGAGATCTTGGCTCGGATGTTCCAGTTGAGAGAGAATGCTCATAAACTTCGTCAAAGCATCCAAGGATTTGAACAAACATGGGCTGAAGTAAAACCTAGGCATGAGATTATCATTGCTGATTTAGACACAGCCTACGGTTCAGCAGTTTCGAAGGAGCACAGAAGACAAATCCTTGTATGGAGAGAACGTCATGTTTTCAAAGTTAAAACCTATGAGAGGATATCTGAAGAATTCATCACCTACAGGCAAAGGGTGGTTGAAGCTCTCCTTTTCATCAGCGAATTTGTCATAGAGATCCCCTCTCAGTACAGTCTTGAAGATGGTTCTTATGTCGGGCTTGAGGAGGTGCAAAATCAGTTCCAGAACGTTGTTCATAGTTGCAGCCCAGTTGGCGGAAGGATAGGTCATGTTTCAATGATGTCAGCAAAGTTCAATAAAGCGGCCAATGAGATTGAAGATTTCCAGAGATCTATTGCAGATGCCGAAGATATTCTTGAAAAGCGGTGTTTTGCTGTTGATGGTATAGATGCACCGAACTGGGACACAATCTCAGACTTCCTAGCGGATGTGATCGAGCTTTAAAGCAGCTTTCTTCTAGAAGCTTTCTTTCCCGCTTTCTTTCTATTCTTGGAACGATTCTTATCCATTCTTTGAAGAAGAGAAAGAAGATAGATGTAATAGTTGGCGCTTCCCGCTTTTTCTGCTTTCTAGGGTTTTAGATGTTATCTTCTTTCTAGATTTAGTAATAAAGCTTGCTTGCTGAGCAAGCCCTAGATTGTGAAAGCAAGGAGATTTTAGGGTTCCCTACTCCTCTGCTTCTCTATAAATAAGAGCCTTTTGCTCATTTAGTTTCTTTAACCATGCTAGTAATAACAAAACGCTGAGCCTATTTTGCCTTCTATTTGTTATTCAAAGGTCGGTACCACTTTATGTTGAACCAAGTATTAATAAGGCAAATTACAGCCTGAAATTGCAGTGTTGTTATTCAGCCAGTTCACTTGTTAGAAATCAGGTTTATGAGAACAAAACGCTGAGCCTATTGTGCCTTCTATTTGTTGCTCAAGTATTGTTCATTTGTATTGTGATAAGCAAATTGTTGAGCCTCTTTAGCCAACAAGGAGTTAGTGAGATTGCTGTTTTCTATTGTGTTAAGAATAAGTTTGCAAGCCTCCTTAGCTGCAATTTCTTATTCAAGGCATGTTAGAAGGGAGTTTTGTTTTAGAGATTTGAGCAATAAAATCATGAGCCTCTTTTGCCTTGGTCTAAAATCTCAGATTTCCGTTATCTATGTTATGCTTTCATGATCTTTATTTCAGCTTACAGTGAAGTGTGTAGGTGTTTGTTGAGAGAGAGATTGTTAAAGTATTTTTGTCAGAGAATCTACCTTGTTGATTTCTAACTTCTCTTGCTCTGCTATTACTTGAGAGGTTAGGAATGTCTTTAGTCTAACTTAGTCGTAGTTGAACTTCTTATCAGAAAATCTCAGCTGCGGCGTTTGTGTTTAAAAAACCTTGTGCTTTAAGCGAAAAAGATAGGCAACTTAGTTTTAGTTTACTTTCTTTCAAACACCATCAGAAGAGGGAGCTTCCCCTCCTAATTTGAAGAGCAGTGGTCTGCAGATAGCTGTTCGTTTTCAAATCCGCATTCCAGAGGTGCGAATTTAAACGCCTGCCAGAGTGCACAGTTGAAGCAGAATGGTCCAGTAGATGCCTACATTTCAAAATTTCAGAGATTGGCAGTCATGCTGACAAACATATCGGAGCAGTGCTTGGTTATGCACTTTATTGAGGGTCTATCTAAACCACTACGTGGTTGGATTAAGGCTTTCAAACTTGATTCTCTAGAAGATGCATTCAATAGAGCTCGTGATATGGAGTTTTCCACACCTGAAAACAAAACTCCTTCCAAACCCTTCACTCCACAGAAGAACAAGGGTAAGAAGTCATTTCAGAAAAAGGGGAGTAAGAAGATTGATCCTGATGAGGCATACAAACAAGAATGCAGAATCAAGGGAATTTGCTATCATTGCAAGAATGCTGGAAACCAGGACATCCTTGCCTACGAAAAGGCAAGGCGCATCTTATGGAGATTGTATTGGAGGATGAGAGCAGTGAAGATGAACCTTCTCAAGAGAATGATGACAACAATTCAGATAAGGAGCAGCCTCAAGGAGAGGGTAAGAACAATGTCATTGCTACCATATCCAGTACTCCTCAATTTAACTTCTTCAGAGTTAGGGGAGTTTCATAGGGTTAGCGCATCGTAGTGTTGATTGACAGTGGGGCTACCCACAACTTTATCGATGTAGCACTTGTAGCCATGCAGAAGTTACCAGTAGAAGATTTTGAGGGATTCAATGTGATGGTTGCAGATGGTCACAAAATATTATGCAACAAGAAAGTTCCACAGTTGCCCATCACTATGGGAAATTACACAGTTACAGATCATTTCTATGTGGTGGATTTGGGAGATACTCATGCCATACTGGGAGTCCAATGGTTACATTCGTTGGGGAAGTATTCACAAAACTTCCAAACCATGGAATTGAAATTCAGGACAGCCGATGGACAATGAGTAGTAATTAGAGGGATGTTTACTGAAGCAGCCAAAGTTATTTCGGCTAGACGAATGGAGAGCATCATTTGTCATGATGATAGAGTTTGGGCAGCAGAGTGTGTGATTACCACTAAGGAGGATTCTAATTCAGGGCAGCCATATCATGTGGACATTCAGGAGCTCGTAGGAAAGCTTGATAAGGTTTTTGGGGAGATACCACTAGGAAGACCACCAGACAGGGGTTTTGAGCACACTATTGAGTTGGAAGAGGGGGAAAAACTTGTCATCACTACCCCCTATCGACACCCCAAAAATTTTAAGGATGAGATTGAGAAAGCAATTATGAAATTGCTTCAGATGGGGCATATCAGGCCAAGCTCTAGTCCTTTTGCTTCTTCAGTGGTGTTGGTGAAGAAGAAAGATGGAACAATGCGGATGTGTATTGACTACAGAGCTCTCAATAAGAAAACCATCAAAAACAGATATCCAATACCCGAGATTGATGAGCTCTTGGATGAGCTACATGGTGCAGTCTAATTCTCCAAGATAGATTTTCGTTCGGGGTACCACCAGATTAGAGTTCGAGAGCAGGATATTCATAAGATCGCATTTAGATGTTACTATGGCCATTATGAGTTTTTGGTGATGCCCTTTGGATTAACAAATGCACCTGCCACATTCTGGTCATGTATGAATCATATCTTCAACAAGCAGTTGCGTAATTTCTCCTAGTGTTCTTTGATGACTTGCTTATCTACAGTAAAACATGGGAGGACCATTTGAGAAATTTGGATGAGATAAATTTGGATGAGATTTTGACTATCATGGAGGAGCAGTCATTATATGCTAAGGCCTCAAAATGTGAATTTGGCCTTAAGGAGATATTGTATCTGGGACATGTGATTAGTGCTGATGGGGTGAAGGTCCACCAGGAGAAAATACAGGCGATACTTGACTAGCCACCACCTAGGACTCTCATAGAGTTATGAGGTTTCTTTGGATTGTGCAGTTATTACAGGTGGATTGTGAGGGGATTCTCTTAGTTGGGGGCACCATTGACAGACTTGACTAAGAAGGGTGCATTTAGTTGGTCAGGGGAGACTCAACGGGCTTTTGATAAGCTCAACGATGTGATGAGTAGTTGTCCTGTTTTGGCACTTCTAAACTTCACACAACCGTTTGTTCTTGAGTGCGATGCCTCAGGTGAAGGCATTGGGACAGTACTGATGCAAAACCGACACCCCATAGCTTTTGAGACTTGGGAACTTAGAGGACTAGAGAGGCTATATTCCATTTATGATAAGGAGATGCTCGCCATTATGCATGCTTTGGCGAAGTTCAGACAATATCTAGTTGGAGCCAAGTTTGTGGTAAGGACTGACCACAATAGCCTTAGATATTTCTTGGAGCAGAGGGATTTGAATGAGAGACAACAAAAGTGGGTCAGTAGAGTATAGGCTTATGATTTTGATATAGAGTATATGAAGGGGAAGAAGAACATTGTTGCAGATTCCCTTTCCAGGAGACCTTCAACTTCCTCACTTTCCGAGATTTCCGTAGATTGGAAATCCCTCTTGCTAGTAGAGTATTCTAAGAATAAGTTCGCTTGTGAATTGATGGACGGATTGATTTAGGATGACAGGTATCAAGTAGTGGATGATGTGATTTTCTATAAGGATAGAATCTACCTAGTGCCAGAATCTCAGATGAAGGAGAAGATATTGCAGGCTTCTCATAACAACCCCCTAAGTAGGCCACCAGGGCTATTTCAAGACTTACATATAGATCAAAGAGAGGTTCTCATGGAAGGGCCTCAAGGATGACGTCTTGAGACATGTCAGGGAGTGTGTGACTTGTCAGCAAAACAAGTCAGAGCATACCCATCCAGCTGGATTGCTGCAGCCATTACCCATTCTAGAGCAGAAATGGGATTGCATATCTATGGACTTCATCACAGGTCTACCTAAGGTGCATGGGAGAGATATTATCTTCGCGGTGGTGGATTAGTTGACGTAGTATGCTCACTTTTTTGCTATTCCATCAGAGTACATGGCTCCATAGGTGGCTGAATTGTTTTTCAGAGAGGTTTTCAAATTGCATGGGCTACCTAGGAACATAGTTAGCGACAGGGATAGTAGATTCATGAGTGCATTTTGGCAAGAGTTGTTTAGATTGGTTGGCACCAAGTTGACTCCGAGCACAAGTTACCACCCCCAAACAGAGGGACAGACAAAAATTGTGAACAAATGGATCGAGGGGTACTTGCGCAATTCCATTGCTGGGCAACAACGAACATGGATTAGGTGATTGCATTTAGGAGAATATTGTTATAATACCACACATCATATGTCCATTGGGATGAGTGCTTTTCGAGCTTTGTACGGATATGATACAGCTTCATTAACAGAGTTGGTTTTTGGTGAGAGCAGGGCTCCCAAAGCCAAGGATTGGATTTAGGAGAGTCAAGATGTCTTGAGGGCACTCAAGAATAATCTTCAGGTGGCACAAAATCAGCAAAAGACATGCTAATAGACATAGGGTGGAGCGCATTTTTGAGGTTGGTGATTTGGTATATCTTCACTTGCAGCCTTACAGACAATCTTCTCTTAAAAAGAGCGGAGCAGAGAAGCTCAAGCCCAGATTTTATGGACCATACAGTGGTATCAGGAGGATTGGAGAGGTAGCATATGAGTTGGAGCTGCTTGAGAGCAGCAAGATTCATAATATATTTCATGTTTCGTGCCTCAAAAAGGCACTAGGTCAGCAAGTTACTTCTTCTACTATGCTTCCTCCATTGGATGAGGAGGAACATTTGGTACTTGTTCCCGAGGAGATTATAGATACTCAAGAGACGAGATTGTGAAACAAGGTGGTGAAGGAGTATTTGGTGAGATGGAGAAATTTGCCAGCAAAGGACGCCACATGGGAGAATGAGTAGATATTACAACACCCAAGTCTGCAATTGCTTGAGGACAAACAATTTCGGGAAGGGAGGATTGTAATTGTAATGTCCCCTTCCTAGGCAATTCAGGTGATTTAGGGGTTAGCCTATCATTCAAACCCTCGTAGGCTGACAGGTGTGTTTAGAGGGTTGCTTTTGGCAGTTATCCTGAGTTTTGGGACATTACTTCATCAGTTGATTCAGGTTTGGGCCTTAGCAGAGGCTCACAGAGTGATATTCAGGCACTTACTATTTATAGTAAGTCAGGCAGACAGGGGTTACTATTTCTGGTAGGGCACCTGGTTCAGTTGGTCATCTCAGATTCGACCCAGTTCGACAATTTGATGAGCAAACAGAGAATATTTGAGCATTTGATAATTATTAAAAGATTATTAATTTGACTTTATAATATAAAGTCACTTTAAGGAAATATTAAAGTATTAATTAATGGCAAATTATAAAGTATTCAATACTTTATAATTGAGGAGCAATATTGATATTAAATGAGTTTTAATACTTATTTAAAAGGGATGCCATTATTTAATGAATTTGCCTAAGTCTCAAAAAAGGGCGAATTAATGATTTATTAAGTGCTTAGTCAGTTGCTTTTTTGGGTCGACTTATTGAAGAGATTATATATTTAATCCAAAGGCAAATTGAACTTCATTGTGAATTATTCTAATTTGTCTTTTATTCTCTCTGAGAACATTGGAGTTTGTGAAACAAGGGTTTCTGCAAATTCGCTTCATCATTGGATTTTGGGGAACGTGTCCTCTTCAGAATCAGACATACTGAGGTTGTGAAATACCAGTTGAAGCTTGTCCATGAGTGGCTTCATTCATAGGTCACATCAGTGCATATTGTGGAGTTTTCATTCAGAGTTTGAATTGATTTTTATGAGAGGAGAGGTATTCTTGTGCGGCTGGTCAAATCCCATATCTAGCACGTTTTCCAAGAATTGTACGGCTGCATTTACTGCTCTTGTCAGGCCGTACCACAGCTGAAAGGGACGTTGTAATGTCTCCTTCCTAGGCAGTATAGTTATTTCAGAGGTTAGCCTATCATTCAGATCCTCGTAGGCTGGCATATGTGTTTAGAGGATCATTGGAGGCAGTTATCCAGCGTTTGGGAACATCACTCCAGTAGCTGATTCAGGTTTGGGCCTTTGCGGACACTTACAGAGTGATTTATAGATACTTACTATTTATAGTAAGTGAGGTAGGCAGGAGTTGCTATTTTTGGCAAGGCACCTGATTCAGTTGGTCAGCTCAACTTCGACCCGGTTTGATGATCTAATGAGCAAACAGTAAATACTAAGGCATTTGATCATTATTAAAAGTTTATTAATTTGACTTTATAATATAAGTCACTTTAATGAAAATAATTAAATATGATTATTTAATGGAAAATTATAAAGTATTATTAATACTTTATAATAAGGGATAAATTAATATTAAATGAGTATTTTAATACTCATTTAAGAAAAGGGACGCCATTATTTAATTAATATGCCTAAGTCATTAAAGGGAAAATTAATGATATTTTAATTGCTCAATTAATTGCTTTTTTGGAAGGGGGTCGACCTAATGAAGAGAAGATATATATTTCTCAGAGGAAAATCGAACTCATTATGTTGATTACTCTAATTTGTCTTTATTTCTCTCTGAGAGCATTGGGGTTTGAGAAACAAGGGTTTCTGCAGATCATTGGGTTTTGAATAACGTTCCCTCTTCAGAATCAGGCATACTAAGACTGTGCAATACCAGTTGAAGATTGTCAACAGGGTGACTTCATTCAGAGGTTGCATTTGTGCTTACTGTGTTAGATTTAGAATGAGTTTGAATTGTTTTCATTAGTTATCAAGGCCGAATTGATTAAGGTTAATTTCTAGTTGATTTGGCAACCATTTCTTTCAGCCGTACTATTCTCATTGCTGCTGCCAGACCGTACTATACAGCTGCAAGGTCGTACCTTTCTCCAGTAGCAAGTCGCTTTTCCTTTTTCACATTTTATTTCTCCAGTTGGGACGCCTTGTCTTACAAAGCATTTTGCACACATTTAGCGGAGGGAGAAGTTAATATTTGAGCTTGGCGAATCATTTCTTCTGTCCTTTAGGCGGCTGCAAATAACCAGGTTATTTTTGAATAAAAGTGTTGCCTTTTTCATTGCTTGTTCGTATTTCTTCATTGTATGTGTCCAGAGAGTCAATAAAAATATCTGCCATACTTTGGGAAGCTATTTGTCGCATCATTTATCATTAATGAATTTTTTATGAATTTTATTGTATTTATTTTCAAAATCGCATTCTTTCAATATATTGCAAAAACCCTCAAAAAATCACAAAAACGACAAACACAAACAAAATATTGCATTCACCGTCAGAAGTTGGGTTGAGAGACACCTGGTCTCTTACAGACGTCTTTTCATTCTGGACTCAAACGCCTTTCTTTTTGGTTCTTCCTTTGCACCAGTGTTGGCACCTTGACTTTTGGAGGCATTATCATTCATTCCTTGGTGGGAGAAGTTTGTCAACAAGCTGGCCGTACCATTTATGTCCTTTCTCAAGCGACTGCAAGTGTAACCAAGTTTTCCTTTTTGATTGCATGTTAGCCATTTCACATTGTAATCGATTATTTTTCAGAATAAAGATAATTGCCATTGTCTAGATGATAGCTTGCTTCAAGATTTATGGTTTCAGCATTTTATTTGATTTAGCATCTATTTTTATTAAAATCGCACAAACCCTCATATTGCACAAAAACCACAAAAAATTACAAAACAACAAAACAAATCTTCATATTTAGCTTCAGTCAGGGGTTGAGCGACACCAGGTCTCTTACAGGATACCACTACGAGGTTCTGAATGATAGTCTAACCCCTGAATCACTTGAACTACCTAGGAAGGGGACATTACAGTCCACCCTCCCTAAAATTGCTTGTCCTCAAGCAATCTCAGCTCTGGATGCTGTAAAATCTCCTCAAACTCCCATGTAGTGTCCTCAACCGGCAAGTCTCTCCATTTTATCAAAAATTCTATGATGACCTGCCTCCGAAGGTGTCTCTCTCTAACATCGAGGATGGCCTCAGGCACTAATATCAATTTCCCCTCATCATCAAGGGGTGGCAGTACTAGAGAGGGAATCACATGCTGACCCAACGCCTTTTTCAGGCGAGAAACGTGAAACACGTTGTGAACCCTGCTATCCGCCGGTAAATCCAACTCATATGCAACCTCGCCCACTCGTCTGATGACTTAGAATGGACCATAGTAATGAGGTTTCAACTTCTTTGCACCACTCTTCCGCAGAGTGGACTGACGGTAAGGCTGTAACATGAGATACACCATGTCACCCACTGCAAAGGAACTCTCAACCCTTTTTTGATCAGCATACTGCTTCTGCTGATTCTATGCGCTAAATATTGTCTCTGAGAGACCTCATAATATCCTACTAATCTTGCAACATATCACCTACGTTGGGCACTCTGCTATCACTCAACACCAAATCCAAAAGGTTGGGCACCTCATACCCGTATAATGCCATAAAGGGCATCATCTGTATAGTCATGTGGTGAGTAGAGTTATAACAATACTCATAAAGGTATATTCACTTCACCCAAGCTCTCTGCTGTCCAGCTGTATAATTATGCAGATATCCTTCCACACACTGATTGATGATCTTCGTCTGTCCATCTGTTTGTGGATGGTAGCTGGTACTAGGTGTTAGCTTGGTTCCACAAAGTCTGAACAACTCCTGCCAAAAGTTGCTCATGAACTGACTATCTCTATCGCTGACTATAGTCCGAGGCAAACCATGTAACCTAAATACCTCTCTGAAGAAAAACTCTACAGTCTGCGGTGCTGTGAATGTAGTGGTGATAGGAAAAAAGTGTGCATATTTTGTCAGCTGATCAACAACCACGTAAATACAATCTTTCCCTAGGGCTTTCGGCAAGCCCGTGATAAAATCCATTAATAAACATTCCCACTTCCTGTCAGGTATCGGAAGTGGCTGAAGCAATCCAGCAGAAGAGCTCTACAGTCTGTGATGCTGTAAATGTAGTGGTGATTGGAAAAAAGTATGCATATTTTGTCAGCTGATCAACAACCACGTAAATACAATCTTTCCCTTGGGCTTTCGGCAAGCCCGTGATAAAATCCATTAATAAACATTCCCACTTCCTGTCAGGTATCGGAAGTGGCTGAAACAATCTAGCAGGATATGTGTGTTCCTGTTTGTTCTGCTGGCAAACAAAACACTCTCGTACATACCGAAGAACATCAGTCTTTAGCCCTTTCCAAGTAAACTGTTCCCGTACTAGGTTATATGTTTTGAAATAACCGGGATGGCCCGCCATAGGAAGATCATGAAAGGCTTTCAGAACTGTATCCTTCAACTCTAAATCAGGAACCAGAAAAATCCGTCCCTTGTAAATGATCAAGTCATTCACAACGGTGTATCTACAATCCTGCTCTGTCCCGTCAACAATGCTAGAAGCCCATTGGTTCTTAGCATACTTTGCGATAATCCTGTGCCTCCAATCCTCGGAGATCTGTGCCATAGCATTCAACTGAGGTCTGCGAGACAATGCGTCAGCTACAACATTCTACTTCCCCTTAATGAAGGTAATATCAAAATCATATTATTGCAATTTACTGACCCATTTTTGTTGCCTTTCATTTAAGTCTTGCTGTCCAAGGAAGTGTTTCAGGCTATTGTGATCTGTACACACATTGAATTTACTGCCCACCAGATATTGCCTGAACTTAGCCAAAGCGGGCATAATGGCTAACATCTCCTTGTCATAAATGCTATAAAATCTCTCACGACCCCTAAGCTTCCTACTCTCAAAAGCAATAGGGTGTCTCTCCTGCATTAGTACGGCACCAATGCCCTCTCCTGAGGCATCACAATACAAATCAAAAGACTTCGTAAAGTCTGGCAACGCTAAAATTGGACACAAAGTTATAATCACCTTGAATCTGTCAAAACACTCATGGGCCTGCGGTGACCAAGCAAATGCCCCTTTCTTTGTCAGATTAGTAAGGGGTGTGGCGTGTCATGAGAACCCACTAACAAATCGTCTGTAAAAAGCACACAACCCAATGAATCCTCTGAGCTGGGTAAGGTTCTCTGTTACTGGCCACTCTACTATAGCTCGGATCTTCTCAGGGTCCATACCGACTCGCTTGGCACTGATGATGTGCCCAAGATACAACTCAGCCATGCCTAGCTCACACTTGGATTCCTTGGCATACAAGGACTCCTCAGCCAAAATACCCAGAACTGTATCCAAGTGAGCTAAATGCTCCTCCCATGTCCTACTGTACACCAGAATGTCATTGAAGAAGACCAACATATATCTCTGTAGCTGAGAATTGAAAACTTTGTTCATCGTTGCCTGAAAGGTGGCAGGGGTGTTGGTTAGACCGAAAGGCATAACCAAGAACTTGAAGTGACCACAATGGCACCTGAAAGCGGTTTTCTCTATGTCCTCCCTCATCCGAATCTGATGGTACCCAGACTCAAGTCAATCTTCGTGAAGAAGATAGCACCGTGCAACTCATCAATCAACTCATCGATGCGGGGTATAGGGTACCTGTTTTTGATTGTTTTCTTATTAAGTTGGCGGTAATCTATACACATCTGTAGTGACCCATCCTTTTTCTTCACCAATACTACCAATGAAGCAAAAGGTGACTCGCTAGGTCTGATATGCCCCATAGCCAACAACTCACTGATTGTTTTCTCTATCTTATCCTTGAGGCGTTTCAGATGTCTGTATGGTGTGATCATAATGGGCTTTGCGCCCTCCTCCAACTCGATAATTTGCTCGATGCCTCTGTCCAGAGGTCTGCCAGGTGGAATGTCACTAAACACTTTAGAGTGTTTAGTCCTCAGTTCCTGAATTTCAGGATGGTACTCAACTTTCTGCTGCTCCTGTTGTGCTGGTAACAACATACACTCTGCAGCCCAATCCACCATATCATGACGAATGAGCCTCTCCATCCGTCTAAAGATACCACTCTCAAATTACTTTCTCTGATGACTTTTATGACATGTGGTTTCCCGTTTACCTTGAACTTCATCTCCATGTCTCGAAGGTTGAGTGTGAAGTCAGCCAAATCGTGAAGCCATGCCATCCCAAGTACCACATTAGTATCTCCCATATTCACAACGTAGAATTCAGCCTTGAACTCATAGTTGCTAAGCTGCATCAGAAGATCTGTTATTCTCCTATCAAATTTGAGGGTGTACCCATCAGCCACCTTGACTCAAATACCCTCAAACTCCTTAGTTTGTATGCCTCGTCTCTCTACCAACCGTGCATCTATAAAGTTATGAGTGGCACCAGTGTCGAGTAGAGTAATCACTTTCTGACCTGTTAGGAGCCCACGTAGCCTAAAAGATCCATCTCTCTGAAGAGTAGTCAAGTGTGCCTCCTGTAACTTTTTTCCTCCCTCATTTTCACTATTTTCAGACCTTTCGTCATCAGAATGCTCTGAATCAGCTTGCTGGTCTGACAGATCAGATTGCTCTTCACCCTCATCAAACCACTCCATCTAGTTACTTTTTGCTTTAGGACGAAGAGGGAATACATGTTTTTCATCGTAAGGTGCCTTGCACCAAAAACATAACTTTTTCTTACGTAAATCATTCAATGTTTCCCTGTCAAAAGGTGGTGCATTCCTTCTCTGAGGATTAGGTGGATCCTTCTTCTTGTCAAATGCTCTATTCCTATCAAATGATTTGTTAGGCCTCGAATAAGGTGTGGAGCTTGAAGAGAACTTGCTGCGAGGTGCTGCAAGCTCCATACTGTGTGCCTTCCTCATTGCCTCTTGAAGAGTAGGAGGATCAAATGCCTTGACCCAACCTCTCATCGGCTCATATAATCCCTTGATAAATAGTATGACAAGTCTTCTCTCCGAAATACCTGTCACCAAGACTACAACCCTCTGGAATTCACCAATGTAGGCATCCAAACTACCTATTTGCCTGAGTTGAGCTATGTAATGAACCGAACCAATTCTGACCCAAATTTTTTCAAACTTCGAAGATGATCACAACAGCACCAAAGTACCCGTTAGGGTTAGCTCAAATCAAACCAGCAACTGAAGGAAACAGCCTCAACGCCAAGAATGTGCTTTCCGACACAAGCTGGGTAAGAAGCTACCATATGGCGGAGTATCACTAGTAAAGAATGCAGTACTGGAAAGTAATTCAACGCCAAGCATGTGCACTCCTAACCCGAGGTGGGAAAGGCGCTACCATATGGCGGAGATTCTATTAACAAAGATGCTATGCAAGTAAAATAATCTCAACGCCAAGCATGTGCATTCCTAACCCAAAGTGGGAAAGGCGCTATCATATGGTGGAGAAACAGAAAGCAAATACAATGTAGACTGAGCAAGGGCCAGTCGCATCCACAACCGTGGGAATGAAAGTGATTAAACTGAAAGTAAACTAGGCGGCAAAGCCATCCTCTTCCACTAAAGTGGGGATACAAAATGTAAAGTGCAGAAAGTAAAATAGCTGATTAGTACTACTAATTCAGCGTTACAATAATATGAACAATCTGCAAATACAATGAGATATAGATAACCATTGATCTCCAAAATGTTAGGAAATGAACTCCAAACAAGCACAAGCTATCCAACATATGAAATATAGCAAAAAGGGACTAAAATATCAGGTTTGATATAAAATTGCAGCAATCAGAAAATTCATACTAGCAAGCCTTAGAATCACCAAAATGCTCATAACTTCGTCAAAACACCTCCGAATGATGTGGAACTGAATGCAAATGAGAGCTAGGAGTTGAGCGACCAAGACCAAGCCAAGAAACTCCTCCAAATAGTAGTGATTTATTTATGCACGCTTTCCAATGCAACATCAAAGAAGGTACGACCTCCAGAAATGTTCTAATAGCAAGATAAAATCCGACACCTCTAAAAAATATGAAAACTTGCAAGGAGGGGCGCCCAAGGTAGACTAAAGCATAGGGCCAATACTCAGAACCACCAAAAAATCGTGCATGGACTTATGAGCAGATTTCTATTTTAGCAAAACCTTAACCAGCAAATGCAAAACTGACAAATCTCTAGAATCTTCAACCTTGATGCTCTGTCTGCTAGTCTGGATGAGAAGCAGTCTCTAGAAACTCAGCTAGGTGCTATCTTTCAAGCACGAAACCAAGAGAAAGAACTAGGAGGTATGCATTCCTCGAAGCAAGCTCTGAAAGCATTTCAGCAGCATAACAATATAATAAGCAACAATAGATAATCCAATTGAAGGCCGAGTCTCTTATTTATAACTTTTCTGTCTCCAAATTCAAATCTTCTTTTCCCTCCAATTAGGGTGCCTAAATGAAATTCACTTTTCCCCTTTTCTCCAAATTTCATTTGCATTTCATTTCCAACCCATATGTGGAAATATAATTTAATAAAATGCAAATATATAACTTGCAAATATTTCACTAAAAGATTGAAGTGAAATATTTAATTAAACTCAAATGTCTCCAAGCTAGGCGTCCCCTTTTGCCTTAGCACATATTTCACTTAAATATTAATTCATCAAATAAGGCCTCCAAAATGTTTAATTAATAAACATTATAAAAATCACTTATCTCTCCAAATCGTCCTCCATGCCTTAGCCAAATATTTTTCACTTAAAACATTATTTTTCATCAAATATCAAACTTGCCAAAATAATCACCTCAAATGCTGGAGACCACTGCTCAAGCTGACCTGCCAGAAATAGCCATTGCACTGAACTGTTGAACTGCTGCTAAAAATAGCACTGCCAGAAATAGTACTTACTAAAAATAGCATACTGCTAAAAATAGTAAGTTGTTCCAAACTCATTTTCTCCACATTTTGAGTAGCCGTCGCAACTTACTAAAAATAGTAAGTCAGGAAAAGTCATCTGATTCAATTGCATGCCACACCATCGCGAAGCTCTCTGAAAACCCAGAAGGAATCCAGAACCCAAATTGGAAAACTCCAACATGCAAGCCTCCAAAAAACAGCCGAGAACGCAAGTCAATATACTGTCATGCATGTTACCTCATTGCGAAGCTCTCCAAAACCCATAAAACTTCACCAGACATGTATTAGAAACTCTCGCATGCAAGACCTCAAAACCTCCTCTGAAAGTGGAAACCCTAATTTTCATTTTTGCTTTAGCCTATGAGTTTTCAGAAATAGGCTAAATCCAAATGAAGAGTGTAGGGCTAAATTGGGGACATTACAAGCTAGCTCTCTAAAGTAAAGTTTTGGATCCTTCTTATCAAAGCGCTCTATGAGCCTGTTCGTGAACTCCTGGTAAGTAGTAACCATGTGATGACCCAATGTGTACATGCCGTGATGCCACCAGTCATGTGCTAATCCATCAAGGTGTAGCATGGAAAATTTAATGGCCTCGTCCTCCTGCATAGGTCTCAATGATAGGTAATTGTCTAACTTTTGTACCCAAGACCTTGCTTAACTCTTGTCTGAGCCATCAAAATAAGGCAAGACAATCTTGCTCACTGCATGCTGAAGATCCCTATTCACTTGTGGTGGTGGCTGGTACTGAGGAGCTCTATGCTCGAATCTACCTCCACCCCTGGGTCTATGCACATCCATAAACTCATGAAACGACAACGACTGCCTGATCTCAAGAGCCAATGTCGAGTACTCTCCAAAGAATCTGGTCATGTCGGCCACTGATGTACAATGCTGTGGCTGAAACTCTGGCTGGTGACACTGCTACTCTGCCTCCAGAGTTGGAGGTGCCTCCCTAGTAATAAAGGTAGGCTGTCTAGGCCTACGCTCATGAATGACAGGTGATGACTGCTGTTGTACTGACACCTGTGGCTGGTCTATGCCTGCAATCCTACTAGACTGTCCTATCTGAATGTAATGCTATTGAGGCGGAATATATTGCCTCATCGTTCCCATCAATTAAGACACCATGTCCATCATGTTATCATGCCTTCGTCTGAACTCGTCATCAAAAATCTCACCTTCGACATGCTCTTTCCCTGGATCCCTATGAGTCTCTGTCGGAATCTCACGATTGGCCATCAGTGTAGTGACACTGTTCTCACTGCTGCTAGAACTGGATCTGTGTATACCCAGAACCCCTGATACTATTTCACCTTCTGGAATAGGTGGCCCTGTCCAATCCTCTACTCTGCCTGTTCCTCTACCCTTGCTGTAGAATATAATGTCTCTACTCATGAAAAAGCATCGAAAAAGCACACATCTAACTGAAAAAGCACAAGATGGCAAGAAAACTGTGTTCTGATACCACTGTAAGAGACCTGGTGTCTCTCAACCCCTGACTGAAGATGAATATAAAGCTTTATTTTGTTGTTTTGTTGTTTTGTAATTTTTTGTGGTTTTTGTGCAATATGAGGGTTTGTGCGATTTTAATAAAAATAGATGCTAAATCAAATAAAATGCTGAAACCATAAATCTTGAAGAAGGCTGTCATCTAGACAATGGCGATTATCTTTATTCTGACAAATAATCGATTACAATGTGAAATGGCTAACATGCAATCAAAAAGGTAAACTGAATTTTATTCAAAAACCTGGTTACACTTGCAGCCGCTTGAGAAAGGACATAAATGGTACAGCCAGCTTGTTGACAAACTTCTCCCACCAAGGAATGAATGATAATGCCTCCAGAAGTCAAGGCGCCAACATTGGTGCAAAGGAAGAACCAAAAAGCAAGGCGTTTGGGTCCTGAATGAAAAGACGTCCCTTTCAGCTGTGGTATGGCTTGACAAGAGCAATAAATGCAGCCGTACAATTCTTGGAAAACGTGCCAGATATGGGATTTGACCAGCCGCACAAGAATACCTCTCCTCTGATAAAAGTCGATTCAAACTCTGAATGAAAACTCCACAATATTGTAGAAACCCCTATTCTCACTATTTCTGAAAACTGCTTGTTTTTGCTTGTTTTAAGTGTTTTGATTTTTTTTGTGTTTTTTTGCATAAACAGATGAAATGCGATTTTGAAGAAATTGCTTGCAAAAATTAAATAAAATATTACAAAACTAGAAATGATGGAATTCACTCGATATATTGGCGCCAGAATGTTTAATGATCTTCTATACTAAATACAACTAAGATCAGATAACATGCAAATTAAAAAGCAACAACATTTTGGATGAAAACCTGGTTATTGCAGCAATCTGAGATGCTAATAAAATGGTACGACCATCATAGATATCAACTTCTCCCTCCGCCAGATGTTTGCAAATGAAACCAGAGGAATATGCGCCCCTGTTGGTGAAGTCAGAATGCCCAAAAGAGAGGTGCTTTGCCCTATATGAAAAGTACGGCCCAGCAACAGCAAAGTACGGCTCAGCAACAACAATAATGAATTTGTACGGCCCTTGAATGATGTGTCCAGAGCTTGGAAAATGGACGCCTAAAATGAAGAACCCTTCCTGGAAGAGTTTCAAACCAAAAGCCTGAAGATAACTCAAAAGGTGAAGCTCTGTGATAACCTTTGGATGAAGCTATCTCTCTGACAAGCAATAAATCAGCTGATATTTCACAGCCTCTGAACTACAGACACTGAAGATGGCTCGTTCTCCAATGCAAAAAGACAACTGAAACCCTTGGCTCCGTTCTCTGAAGGATGAAGTGATCAAAGTTTCATTTTCATAACACAATAATGTTTCTTCACAATGAAAACCTATATCTTTCAAGAGGGCTAATTCTCCAAAAAGCATCATTTAAATAAAGTTGAATTATCACTTTATTATTTCATAGTTTGTACGCACTTTTAATTATAATTAATAATTAAAAAGGGCCCTCCATGTTGATCGAATCTGCCTTTAAGCCACGCCTAAGTTATAATATTTAATTATATTATAACTTTATAATATAAGCTCTTTAATTAATTAATATTTATTTTAAACAAATATTATTATCTCTCT
>VDFB02171606.1:0-18147 GCA_007258455.2 Sequoia sempervirens
TATATTAAATAAAATATCTATAATTGCACAATAGCAAGATACAATAATGAAGTTCAAATCTACTTCATTTACATACACCAAAAAGGGGTGTTATATTACATCTGTTTCAATGTTACAAGTATAAGTTTTTGTATCAATACAACAATTTCATCCATGAAGATAAATATACATTTACAAATTGGCTAAGCAAGCCATACAAGAATATTACAAAGAAGTATATCCATAATGAATCATCTAGCATAAGTATCTTTGTCCTCAACTGCCATGACTCTAAAATTCTTCCGCAAGTTGAGGCCAAGAGTGAGGTTAAGGCTCTTTTTTTACCCAACCACGAAGTACTGAACTTCCCCGGGTTTCTTCCTAAGATGAAGAAAGCACCAACCCTACATGAGGAGCCTAGCAACCTGGAACAGTATAAGCAGGAGAGAATCTCTCGATGCATGTCTGATGCCTATATGCATTCCTAAACTAGAATAACATAATTCTTGCATACAAGATGTGGCAGAGACATAAATAACATGTAATCTAGGCTTTTTAAAACCATTTATTTCATTGGTACAGTAGCTTGGAAAAGCAATAAATAAAAAAATGGTAATTTAGAAAAATTAAATTACCATCTCTGGGATCCCACATTCGGCATCCTGTCTTGGAAGTAATTCCATGGAAAGAATAAATATAGCATATCAAAAGTTTGCATAAGTATCAAGCATTCACTAATCAAAGAGTTCTTTTGAATACACATTTTTACTTCATAGTTCATTATATTGGTTTGCATGTCCATCTAAATTACAAATCCAACAAAATGAAATAATCCATAAGATAAATAAGTTGTTTATATTTAATTTTGCATCCAATAATTTACTCAATTCAATCAATTTACCTACATTCTAAGTGAAAATTGCAAATATATGCATAATTATATCCTTCTATTTGAGCACATAAATTCTAATAATTCATTATGTTTAATCAATTCCCAAATTAAAATGGTTCTATCTTAAAATATAGATTTATGTTTATATATTCAAAAGGAGCACTTTCTAGATCAGATATAAATACATTCATTTCATAAAATAAATCTTGCTCATACACATATATATACATATATATTTATATTACATATTTAGAGATATATATCATTTTACAAACAAAAGTAATTACTTTCCAAATGAAGTATTTTAAAATAGTAGTTAATATTGCAATTATACAACAGTTTACATATCCACACACACACACACACACACACACACACACACACCCACACCTGCAAATCAAACCTCTGAGAAAACACAGTCACTAAATAATACCTAGCAAAGGTTAAAGCACATTAAAAACTTAACAAAGGATTCAAATTTCATCACATTAAGTATGAGGGCCGACGACTCCTTTGGGGGTGGTCGTTGTGGAAGGACAACGCCCTTTCCACAAGTCACAGCATGTGGAAGGCCGCTGCTCTCCACAACGCTGCCTCCATACAGCCATAGGCTATAAATATAACTAATAAATTTTAAACTATACTTTAAATAGCTTCTCTCTGTCTTAAATTCGGACATGCACCGATTCAAGGGTCTTTAAATTGATTTCCATTTTACTGTGCTATATAGCATTTATATTATATATATATTCGTTGCTATATTCATGTAGTGTAAAAGTATATATATATATTATAAAAGAAATAAAAATATATAGCCATGATCCTTAATTTTTCACAAAAAAAAATAGATGATTTAAACATCAAATGCATAATTACAATTGATATAATCAATTGGGTATCAACAATGGAATTTAATCTTTCACACAAAACAAACGGAGATAGATCCACTTATTCACACAAACTGAGATTAAATACAATGTAAAATGAATAAAAACCTTATAAAACGCTATCTTGTTTGGCTCACTTCTTGTTCTCCTCTCTTTTCACCTATTCTCCTTCTACTTTGCCCAATTTCCCTAACTCTATTGTTCCTGTTTTTGGTTTTCATTTTTGCAGATTGAAATTTGAGAAAAATGAATCTAGTGTTTTGAATGAATATTTTGTTGTTGAGAGAATGAGAGATTTATCATCTTTTATTATTTTCTTTCTTTTCTTCTATCTTTGTTTTGCTTTGTTTTTATATTTTATTTTCTAGATTTAAGTTCTTTTCTTCTATTTTTTAAATTTTCTATTGTTTCCTTTCTCATTTTTTTGTTTTTGAAAATCTTGCTTTCTTTTCTATGATTTATTTCAAATTCATCTAATAAAACTATTTTTTTTAATAGCAAACATGATTTATTAGCCATGCATCACAATTATCCACAAAACAATAAATAATAATAATTTATTCTTCAAATAAAATCAAAAAATAAAATAAAACTATTTCTTTTATTTTCTATATGCATTTAATTTTTATCACCAATTAATTAAATAACTAACTATAAAGTAAGAAACAATATAATATGATTAATTAAATGAAATTTTAATGCAACTATATGATTACTAAGTGTTTGTGTGTGCGAGAGAGACCATTCCATCTTAACCCTGCCAGGTAGCTAGCCTCCTCTACCTTAACCACACCCTTGGTCTTCGACAACTTGCAACTCATGAAAACTCAGGCACCCATTAATAGGTCAGTGTTCAAAAATAAATCGAACCAATATAATTTATCATTTCAAAATAACATTTTCTATATTGCATCATTTCAAAATAAAATAATATTCATTGCACTTCATCTTTTTCAAAATAATCATTTACTTATTTCATCTTTCAAAATAGTACAATATTTATTCTACCACACACAATAATCCATAAATTAGTTCCACATAAAGTAAATTCAAGTAGCATCAAAGTCTAAGACGTGACATCCTTCCCCACTTGGAAGAGACATCGTCTCGATGTCTTGTTACAAAACATCTACATAAAAATTCTTATGCATCTAGTATATATAATAAAAGTCATAAAAGTATGCTAAAATCTTAGATGCAGGAATGATCTATCAATATCCTTCGCATTCTCCCAGGTGGCACTATCCACCGAATACTGGTCCCATTAGACCCTATACTGCTCAACATCTCGGTTCCGCAACTTAACGTTGCGCCTTTCCAAAAACCTGGTGGGCTACACTAGCACCACCCATGGATCCTGAACTTGCAAAGTATGACAATCGTGCACACCACATACATAGTACATCTGCTTATACTTATGCATATAACAACACATGGTACAACTACCATCCAATTACATCCAAGTGACATATGGCTCATTTTCCAGAGCATTAAAGAATGGAATCACAACATTCGAGCATAAGGAAGTTAATCACTTTTGATGCCCACTAGAGGAGGCATAAATCATAGTCGATCATAGACACATACAAGCATAAATCAAGTATCACAATTTTGACAAAACACAACATATCCTTAAAAGATCAATCCACCTAACCAACACTAGGTTGAGGTCTCAAAACAATAAACAAATCTCCAACAGTGCACCAATTAGGTCAAACCCAACCATCATGCACACATCTCCTCTGAGACTAGGTCACTCGCTATCCATTTTTCCTTTGATAAATCTGGTTTTGAACTTTCCATGCATGTACACTTGTACCTTGTGTGTACTTCTCTCATTTCTATCATCATCTTCATCTATTGCACTATCTCTTATTTATGTTCTATTGCCTCAATTTGAACTTGAATTACAGTCTATACCTTCATCTTATTTAGAATCATAATCTCTTTTACTCATCTTTTCTATGTATCCTCCCATCCGTTCTTCAACCAATCTACACTCATCCTTCTCTATCCTTCTAATTTACTTCCATTACCAACTATTGGTTTGTTTTAGCTTAAATTACCATCTAATAAATTCCCTTATCCTTTTGCAGTTATGTAACACTTTTCTTCAATTATTAGCAATACACTCTATATGTTAACTTCGGCCATCAACTCCTTCAACCTCATCTCTTCCTTCCATTTCCACACAAATCTTCTTATCTCAAAGATTTATTCTCACCTTCAACTTATGGCATTGTTATCTCGACCATTTTAGTCTTTTCATTCTTCCATTTCAACTTCGTGCTACTACAACATTCCACATCCTATCCTTCGTATAGTCATGAGGAATTTTCATCCTAATCCCTTATCCATTCTTAAATATCTACTTCTGATTTAGCAGTTCATGTTCCCAATTATTTTTCCACGCACAATTACTTTGCTTTCTCAACTAACATTCTTTCTACCATTACTTGCTATTTCATCATATACAAAACAAGTTCTCTCATATCTCATGGACATATTTATAATTACGAGTCAATATTTAAGCACATTCTCAAATTCCATTCCACATCCCTTTTTACTATCTAAACATGACGACCACACTAATCGGCAAGATACTCACATCAATTGATCCATAACAACACTAGCTATTTCAAAATTTTCTCGATACTTCACGCAATAATCACCTACATTTGACAACGAATCAAGTAATTTCAATCTATTATAATTCTAGCAACATACACACCAAGAACTAGTACATTCTCCATATTCTACTCCATATAATCTATCGAAGGCCCATCATGGACATGATAGAGAACATAACATGAAACTTGACCAACAGTTTAAAACATTCAAGCATAGCCACCATTAAAAAAGTAAATCGAAATCAAAGGAAAGAAAAAGTTGATTTCAACAATAAGGCATAAAACGCGTGCAATTTCAACAATAATTCGCACATGACCATAAAGGTCACAAGATAAATAAGTATCAGAAATTTGATGGCTATACTTACTCATAAACAAAAATAAAAATTCAATGTTGGCCTTGACAACATTTAGTAAATTAATCAAAGTCAATAAAATAAAATAAAATATCAAATTTCTCAAGTTACATAACACATGAACTACGTGACTAACTCTAGTCACAAAAGAGGGACTACAATACTAAACTATACCTGGATTTCAAAATCTGAAGTAAGTAAGAGAACACATTCAATCATGGTAGACAATGAGTCATTTAAGACTCCAGTCACACAAAACATGAGATCCTTTCTACTTAACCAACCAACATCACTAAAGATGGCAAACAACAAAAGTTGCATTGCAATGGCACACATAGTCATACACTAGCGAACATCCACAACCCAAGTTATCTAAACACCTCACTCTCACAACAAAGAGCGATTACCAATTCACACTCTCTAGGAATACACCACTCATATGGATAATGCATTAATGCAACACTCACAAAATAATTACATAAAGTTCTCATTCGCACAAAGTATGAGTACAGTCTCAAGGTGCATCACTCACATGAAGACAATAATTTACTTAAGCATACCACACACGTTCACAAGATGTGAAAACAATAATTATTCAAGTGCATTACTTGCACAAGGTATGTGTACAATCTCTAGCACAATATGGAAACAATCTTGAGTGCATTACCCGCACCAAATATAAAACAATCATAAGTGCATTACTCACACAATATATGCAAAATGCATAAATCACACAATGCATTACTCATACAAAGTGCATAATAATAAATATCATTAATATAAATTTCATCATTTCCCCATGTTTATCCTAATCATTTAATTAAATAAATATTTATTATTTAACTAATTAATTTCACATTCACCTTTGTCCTTGTCCATTTAATCCTATCCCTCCATCTTGTTTACATGGATAGCAATCTAAAATCATTATCATGTGGCAAGTGTTCCTTTCACATGCCTAACTAAGAACTTTTCTAGATTCATTGAACCTAGACACTTCCCAAAAGTCAAAATAACTTTTCATTTCATCCATTCATTTCATATCACACCTCTTAATCCTAGTCATTCAAATAAAAATGTTTCTCTGACACAAATATTAATCCTATCCCTTATCCCTCATATGACACTTGTCACATGACTACAACTTTGATCCAAACTATAATCTTCAATCAATATTAGCCATCCATGAACCAATCCATCTTGGCCCTTGATTTTTCTCATGGAAATCCTATAAGTTAGAGGCCTCTCATCCCATTTGCATATCTTCTCTCATGCTACTATTATGTTGCCACATTTTCTATCTACTTCTTCCATAGCCTAAATTATCTTCACCATATCCTCATCCTATCCATTTGATCATTCATCATATCAATCTTATCATCATGATGTTGATTTTATAAACAACCACATACCTCCATCAATACATAAAAAGAGAAAATAAAGTGGAGCTAGGGTGCACTCTACTTTAGCTCTATCTAAGGAGAAAGAAGGGTTTTAGGTGAAGGTATTGTGTGTGTATTGTATTATCTTCAATTTCATTTACCTTTAATTACTTTTCTTTTCTTAATTTTGGCATGCCTAGTGGGACTCACATCCTTGTTTTGACCTTTTTGTGAGTTTTTATTTTCTTAGTTGTAGGTTTCTATTCAGTGCTCAACTTTGTGATTCGATGTTTTTGTTTGATAAAATTATACTTCTATAATGACTTTTGGCACCTTTGTTATATCTCGTTGCGCTTCTACAATGACTCACAATGCCTGGATTTTGACTTCTGATGCTTCTATTTTGAGAAACTTTGCTTGCATTTTCTTTGGATTTTTAGTGTCAACCCTTGGCTATTTTCTATTAATTTCTTCATTTTCTTAATATTCTACTTGCAAGTTTTTATAATATGTTTTTTGTGCATTTTTTAGATTTTCTCTAATATTATGTTTTTCAAAAATCAAGATTAGTCATTATTTTTTCTTCAGATCTAGGGTTTCTACAAAAGCATGCTTTTATTTTGTTCATAGGTGCCTCTATTTTGACTTTTAGTGCTTGTTCCTTACAAATTTGTGCCTTTGTTTTGAATTTTTGTACCTCCATTTTGACTTTCAATTCCTTTGATCTTATTGTTGTACTTTTTTTTTGACTTGTTACACTTCTTCTTGAAAAAGCCATGCTTTTGCATGGATCTAATTTTCTTTTTTCTATGTCTTTGCGCTTTCTTTTTGTCAAAAGGTGCCTTTATTTGGTCTTCAACACTTGTGTTTCACGGATTTGTGCTTATGTTTTAGTTTCCTTCATAATATTTCCAAGTTTCATCTTTTAGCTTATCAAAAAAAATCTTCAAGGGCTTCACCCTTGAAACCTTAATTAGCGGGGGGTCATGTTCATCTCCTCACACCCCCTATCATTAAGGTGAGTGTACCAACTCACATCACAAAAGGGTCCCAAGTTTTCTGGTTATAAAAATGCTAACAATTATTTTATTTCATCATTTTTTCATCTAACCTCTTGTTGTGTAGATTGAAATTTCTTGTCAAATGAAAAAATATCAAACTACTAACATCTTTCTTGCAAATTTTCTTTTCCAAGGCTTTATTTTTTTACTAATTTAAGCACCTTTCTTTTCTTAAGGTTAATGAACAATGTTTGATGTGTCCTTGAGTGAGTGGTGTGTATGTTCTCCTCTTTCACCTTTGTGTGGTCTTGAGGATAAAAAACATCACTTACTCTTTTCTTTTTCTTTTCATTTCCATCCCAAGGAACCCAATGTGTGTATGCTCTCCCCTTGTGCTTCAGGTGATCTAGGGTGACCAAAAACACTTGGATCATTCCTTCTAGGAGGCTTATTAAGGGATTTCATTGCCCTAGGGGACGACCCCAACTCTCATGTTTCAGTAGAGTATAAAGAGCAAGAGGTGAATCGAAAGACACCTCTTTTGGAAGTGGAATCTTTTCAATCTAGGCTAATCCTCCAAGAAATTTATACCTTAGAGAAGTTAAGGTGGAGAGTGTGTTACCCTCTCCTCCCAATTGTTTGTGATTTTTCCCTTTCACTACATATTTGGGCCTCACATACCCTTGAGGTATTTAGAGGACTCCCTAGCAATCTTCTTCATCCTAGTTTAAGACTTTTCAGGCATTGCTTAGTGTGGTGTACACAGTATAATATCATTCCTAAAGTTACCATCTCTCTCCTTGAGTAGAAATAGAATCTCTTTGAGAAAGATCTTAGGATCTCCAAGGAAAGGGAAAAGGTGAGCCCTTGTGTCAATCAATATCTATTTATTGACTCTTGAAAGATAAGTGCCTTGCATTAATACTGAGATATTATTCTTTGGATGGTGGGCCCACACTAAGTTAACATTCCCACTTGAATAATTCTAGGCTTGTGAAAATGCTTGGTGCATCTTCTTTTTCTTGTAAAAACCTTCCTATCTTCCAACTATTCCTCAAGACACTTTGTTTGTGTTCTTTTAAATCTACCTCTTAGACAGGCAAGAAAAACCTTCATCCTAATCCAACCAATCCTCCAATATCTTTATCCAAGTCCACTTATCCAATCTCTCATATATCCAAATGATCCAAATCCATATTTCATCCTTTCAATCTTATCCCCTATCCATTAAAATATTCTAAATCCATTCAACCTTATCCCTCACCCATTAAAATATTTCCAATATAACCTCCTATCAAACCTAATCCTTTATCCAGCTATTCACTCCAAACCCATCCAATCCAACCCTTCCTTAATCCAACTCTTATTTTTCCCTTCATCCTCATCCTTAGGTCCTATTCTTTTAATCCCCAATCCATTTCTAATTCATCGTCCTAATTTCTATCCTCATCCAAAATCAATCCCAAACTTTCCTCTTCCAATCAATCCTCCACCATGTCTAACCATCTAATCTATATTCCATCTGATCTAATATATTATAATCCATCCTCATATATCCCACCTCAATCAAACATCATGAACTCATATCTTACCCCAACAAGACTAAAAATCACAATCAATGGAACCCTAATTATATCGATGATGATGAGGATAGCCTTTTTGACCAAATTGAATATGATTCCTATGATGATAATAAGATTCTTGTGGACCAAAATGATCCTTCCCCATCCACCACTATTAATTTCATCCTCATCGACTACTTCAACAACAATAAAGATGCCATTCTTAGATACTTCCTTAGTCTTGGTTCCAAATTCCATCCTCCCCACCTCCATCCAATCCCAATCCATCTCCTATTGCTTATTTGTCCCCTTCCTTTGACAAGGGAAACTAAGCCTCTATCTAAAATTCCCCTCTGATCCCATCCACATCCTAAATTCCCATTTCTAACTCCTTTTCAAGATCCTCATCCTCAATTTACCAATCCATGGAAGCCTCCACTTCATATTCCACTTATTCATCTCTCACATCCTTACAACCCACATCACCCTAATATTATAAATCTACTTCATCCCTATGTATCTCATGATTACCTCCAAGGAATATTAGCAAAGGTGGTTAAATCCCCATGAAAAAATAAAGTTTTGCAATCTCCCCATGTCATGCATCTACCTCCATCTCCTCTAAACAAAGATAAATTCCAATCCCCTAAATCTCACAAATATCCTATCCCTCCATCTACCTAATTTAGGAAGTTTATTGAACCTTTCTCCTCCATCACACCATCCACAGCATATAAACTATGTCAATACCCTAATCCAAAGAATGCTAACATATATTCCCCTCCATGTCAATATCAAACCATCCCATCCAATGATATGTTTCCATCTCAAGAGAGAGATATCTCCCATCCTCGCCCTCATGAAACCATTCCATCCCAAGAAAAAAATATCCCTTTCATGTCATCTCATAATCCCTCTCTAAATAAAGATCAAATTATCCCTCCTTTCCCCCCTCATGATCCCCTTATAAATCAATATCAAGGCATCCCTTCCACACCATCACATGATGCCCTTCCATCCCAAGTGCAAAGGGTCCCTTTGTCCCCCTCTCATATCCCCTCCCTTCCACTCCATATTATGATCCTCTTCTATCCTATGATCCTACCCCAAGTCAAGATCAAAGCATCCCTTGATATCCATGTCAAGATCCTAATCCTCCACAAGATCCCATCACCCCTATCCAAGCTACCCATGAACCCCACATGTATCAAATGGTTTCTTCCACCTTCATTCAATCCATTTTCCTCCAAAAGTATATCATCCCTTCCATGACATATCCCTCTCAAAATAGGCTCATGTCTTGTTTCTAAAACACCAAGTATCCCATTGGAAAAAGGATTTTTCAAGTGATACATTATCAAGGAAAAAGGTTAGACCTTCATGAGGAAGGCATACTAGAACCCATCCAAATCCAAGAAAACCTTATTTTTCATGGCCTTGGCTATTGTATATTATATCTATTGTAGCCTTCGACAGGTTTAAACTGTTATTTTTCATAAGGTTCCACTCTTATTTTGAGTCCGTAGGTGTATTTGTTTTGAGATTCAATAATTCTTGGAGGTTAAATGTTTCAACGCCATTCATTTTCTCGCTAGCCCAATAAAATTTACTCTTAGTGATTTGTGCAGGAGTGCCACATGGAAACTCTACTTGCCACCTTTTGTTGACATTACACTGCTACTATTATGTAGGGATCATATTTTTGAAGGTGTCACACATCGAGAAATTGCAAACCTGATTTTTTTTAACCCTTGATAATTATTTGAAAGTGCGCCACTAGCCTAGGATCAACCACATGAGTTTGAAGTGATGCTACATGTTAGGTCTAGGAATACAAATGACATCAACAAAATTTCATCTAGGTCATCAAGAAATTAGAATGAGGAGAGTGGTATTTCCACACGACAATATCATCGTGAAGCAAGGAAGCTATGATTACCCACTACTATGATTTTCCACTTGCATAGTTGCAACGGTCATGTGATGGTGGCTCTCGTGGGAGGCATGGGGTCAAAATATTTTCAGTTGTAGCCACTTCCTTTTGCAATTTTTCTTCCCCTATATATTGGGATCTTCTCTTTGTTTCGGGGGTTCCTATTTTTATGATTATGGAAGGACTTAATACAAGACACAATTAAAAATTATTGTAACACAAAAGACCTTAATATGATACATTCTTGAAGAACACAGACTAAATATATAGAAATGAGCCTTATTTTCCTTTGTTATGCACTTATCTCTATCTATTCTCTTTTAGATTTCATGTTTTGTTTCTATTTGAGGTGTTAGAAATTTTGATTTTTCTCATCTAGCTTTTAGAATTTCAATAACCTTAATACATTTTGAGTTCAAATCATGTTTAATACTCTTTCAAAATTTTGTAGAATCTAGTTTAATTGATGTTTTGTTATGCTATATTAGGTTTGAAATGTTGTAAAAGCTCAAAAAATTGCCTTAGAATATTTTTTTATGCATTTTCTTTGCATTTCTTCTCCCTTTTCCTCCCCCATATTAACATAATGAAGAGATAGCTTCTAGAATCCTAGAGGTTTTTTTGTAGAGTGCATCTTAGTCCCCCATTTGTAGAACTCCCCATAAATTATATCTCCTAAGCATCAACTTTAGAGATCAACAGTTATTTTTGGTATGCCTAGTGGACCACCATACTTCAAATTAGTGAAGAAGTAGGTTTGTGATCTGAAGACCCGTCACTAGATCATCAAAAGCATGTAATCTCATATTAATCTTACCCCAACTAGTGACTATCGAATGACAAAGAACTTCAGGAAGTAGAGAAACACAAACACCAATGCAAGTAGAAGCACAACAAATGGCTATTCCAAGACCACCCAAAAAAAATTTAGCATGGAATAGTAGTAGCTCGCTTATTCCTCCAACCCCTCTAGTAGTGTGGGATCCCATTCTTAATAACACTCTAAAAGCACACCCTATGTTCATGAGAGAGGATTTTAAGACATTGGTGGAACATCTACAAGATGTCGTAAACTTGTGCATGGTTCATCATGTGATAGAGAAAAATGTTTCCTTAAAACTACTCACTACTTCATTTAAAGGGAGAGTGCTTGATTGGTATAGATCCCTAGCCCCTAGTTTAATTTCTACATGGAATCAATTGAGAGATAAATTTTTTTGAAAGATTATCAAAGAATGGTGACTGGTATTCCTTACTCGAACAATTGATAACTATCAAAAGGTCTCATCAAGAAATTATCATGGATTTCAACAACAAGTTTCACAAAACCTAGCAAAGGATCCCCTTAACAACTAGGCCCTTGATGGGTATGGCTATTATTTTCTAACTGAAGGATTTTAACTTTGATATAGTTGTAATGATTCATTCATTAGGAGGACATACCCTTCTAGATGAATATGACTTGGATGTTAGAGTCGAGAATAATCTTATAGATGCTAGAAATCTCCCTCCACGACCACTTATGTCAATTTTATCAGAGATACCACCTCCACCACCTAGAGATGCTCTTGGTGCATCTACCACACCTCCCTCAATGTATTTGTATACAAATATGCATACTAGTGTAGTTTCTCTTGCATCCTTGGCTATAGAAGTGAGTGACATGAATAATTTATTGTGAATATTTTTTAAATGAGATATTTAGCCTTAAAAGGTAGAAATATGTGTCACCTAAACCCCCTTTTCCAGAATTTTCAAGGCAATAAACCTCCCTTCCAACATAATCAATACTAGGGAGGGTCACGAGTGAATAATCAGTCCCAACCTTCGAATCAGATAGTTTCAGTCCCCACTACACTTTAGACCATAATGTTGAATCATAACAGAGAAATCATAGTTGGTCAGAAAATTTTGGGGGATGACTCAAATGCATGGTGTTTCTCATGTAATGATGTGCATATGCCTTGAAATTATCCTAAGGGTAATCCCCAACAGTGCATCTCATAACAATGGAATCAAAGAATCACTGTTGATACAAGCACAGGTCCCTATGTGTCCTTAGAAGTGGAAAATGTCATCTTAGTGGCATAGATGTAGGGAATGTCCCTTGAACAAGAAGGATAAATTTCTTCGGACCATGCTCTATTTTCCTGGATGGAGGAAGAGGATGCAGTGTTCACTAATGATGTATCAACATCCAAAACCCCTCAATTTTAGTTAGACTATTTCACCCGGTCTAAAAGGAGGTTAATTATAGAGCATGTACCTATTACACCACAACCTAATCTAGTCCCTAAAAAGATCTTGGAACCACTGGTAGTAGTCCCAATGTTCCAAAAGTAGAGCAAGGCAACAATGAGCAAGGTAAAGGAGTCAAAATCCCAAATAGTCAGATCGATCAATGTAGTAGAGCAATTGAAAAATGGCCCAACCCATGTCTCTGTGAGATATTTTGGCTATCCCTAAGAAAAAAAAAATTCCAAGAAGCTTTGGAGGAAGGTAAACTACAACCTTTGTAGGCTAATGTAGCTTGAGAACCCAATCAAGAGAAAGGAAAAAGGCCAGTTCCAGAGTCTTAGGATTTGGGAGTTGTGACATTCATAAACACAAAGGAAAATGTGGTGAAGGAGGAGGTAAGTAAGCCAAAACCTACCATTTTTTTCTTAACCCTCATTGTAGGGGATAACCTACTACATAATTCTATGATTGACTATGGTGCCAACACCACAGTTATGCCTAAGTTAATTATGGATTCTTTAAAAATAGAATATGAGCCCCTTGATAGAGGAATTGTGCAATTATATGGAAAAAAGAGTCTAGGTCATAGGTCTAATCAAAAGTGTCCCTCTAACCCTATATTCATGTCCCAACATTACAGTCACCCAAGAGGTGGTAGTAATTGATACCCCTCCCATTTTTTGGGCTATGCCTATCTAGGGAATTTACTGCTAAAATTGGAGGATATTTGTCTCTAGATTGGTCTCATCTAATCCTAAGAACCAAGCATGGTCCCAAGATGAAAGTGTTATTAGATCCCCTATATTTAGAGCACATAGGATATTATGCTTTGATATATTTTTGCAAGCATGTGTAGCTTTGTTCAAAGAACCTATTTTAGGCTTTTAGCCATGGCAACAAGGAGTGAACTATCGATAAAATGCTTAGACATGTATGAAAATGTGGTGGCATATTGAAATGTTTGATCAAATGCCTCAAAGAAATGTGGTCTTGTAGTGATGGAACTGCATGACAATCCATATTGTAGCAACTTCAATATGGATTTTCATGGCATTCCATGACCACAGAGACCATTTCTTTGATGCATTTTATCAAACATTCACTATGCTACCACATTTTTCATACATGTCTACCAAATTTTTATCAGTTCACTCCCTTTATTATAGCTAAAAGCCTAAAAGGTTCTTTGAATAAGCTATGCAAAAATCAAAGCATTATAATAACAACATAGACAAGGTAGTGAACTGTTTGATAAAATTCCTAAAAGAAATGTGGTCACGTGGTGATGGAATGCCATGAAAATATATATTGTTGCCTTGTTGCTATATGGATTTTCATGTCATTCCATCACCATGAGACCACATTTCTTTGAGGCATTTTATGAAACATTTCACTGCCTTGTCTATGCTACCACATTTTTCATACATGTCTACCAAAGCATTTAATCAAATAGTTCAGTGCCTTGTTGTTATGGATAAAATCCTAAAATAGGTGCTTTTGAACAAGCTATGGATGCTTGGAAAAAATCTATCAAATCATAGTAAAATATTGAACATAGTAAACCTATTAATGATAGTCCAAAAATCCAATCACATGAACTCAATCAGGAACCCCTTAAAAGGTAGTTTAATTACACTCAAGCATAAAATATTCATCGTGATAATGGGCAGCTTTTGAAACTTTTAAGGTTAAAAGTGAATAAGGAGAAGCCTATATTACCGAGATTGATACTTTTGGACAAGCATATGAATATACACAAACTGAATACTAGTGATTGCTTCAATAGGTTATAGAGAGATGGTTATAACAATAATCTAGTATATGAGAAGGGGCATGAATCAATCATGGACAGTGATAAATTCATGAAGCAACCAAGAGTTGTGGTAACGTAGAAGGTAGATTAGACCTATGATAGTGGTATGTAATGAATAGTCATAATAAGGAAAAAAAGGAAAAAGTTATTAAAGGAAACCTTTGACAATCTATGATAGTCCCTTATGATGACAACCATGAAAAGAGGACATGCCTTGCTTCCTAGGGTAGTCCTATTAATGAAATTCATTATGGCAATTAAAATCACAAAATTCTATTAGATAATAAAGTCAAGGACAATATTATCCTGAAGGTGAACATAAAAAAAAGAAATGCTTGATGGAGTAACAACCTTAAGGACGGTCATGAGAAGCACTCTCCATCATCAAAGGTGTATGGTTAATGAGATGAAAAGAGTAAATCACTATGCAATATCAAAGTATGAAAATGGAAAGTGAGACTGATGATAATGGTGTCATATGACTATTGAAAAGGTAGTTTTTCTATAATAATAGCAGTAGCAGTCGAATAATGATGTTATCATTCCCTAGAAAGGAAGCTAGGGTAGAGTTTAAGAAGGCGTTAGGTGAGGTTTTCAAAGAACAATTAAGAGACAAAAAAATCATAATGGTTGGCTATCAAAATCAACACGACATTCACCATTTTTAAGGACAAAAAAGGAGAAAATTAAATGTAAGAATGAACAGTCATTGCAAAAGGATTACCACCATGATCAAGGATAATCTTTCAACTATCAAAGATAACATGTCATGGAAAATGTTGAAAGCCAAATAGAAAGCAATGCAAAGGCCTGATATGATACAATGGTATGAATGAATAGGTATGCCAATGTTCAAGAGTGAAATGATAGAGGAATACTACAACATAGAGATAAAACAATGGTTTTGAGAAGGACAGTGTCATGAAGCATATAGAGAGATTTTTTATATGACGGACAACCTTAGGAAAAATGAAATGGGGATGAGTAGCCATATGATAGAGACATATGATAGTAAAATAGGCATGAACATCCATCTAAGCATTATATAAAATAAAATTTTATCAAAGGTTGCATTTACAAGTTCCCTGGTAGACTGTTGGAGTAAGTAGTAGGGCTAGTATTACATAAGTTATTGACTTGCTAAGCTAGTTAAGCTAGGGAGAAGGGTCATTTGTTGATGAGTTTAAAACCCTCAAGACACAACTAAAGTTCCTTTCCACCAGTTACAATAAGTCACCAACCAAATATAACAAAAAGTAAACTTGTTATAAACTTTGCATAATGAACCTCATTTAGGGTTTAATAAAAAACTTGCAAGCAATGAAAGAACCCAAAACAACTTCAAACAAACTCAATGGGCTTGAAAACGTGCAATTGATCTATAACTTTTGATTCTGACCATATACCTTTGATGTAGAATATTATGCTTTTGACATTGGTTTAGATCCTTGTAGAAGCATGAAGATCTCATCAACAAACACCAATCATTTCTTTATGCCAAAAACCTATCCACTGAATACCTTTGAGTCACAAAATCAAAATGTATTAGCCATAAAGAATAAAATGTGAATGATGAATGTGCAATGATTGTTCAATACCTCTGAATTTGTCATGAAACAACTCCATCAAAATTTTGCAACAACTATCAATACCTTTTGCACCAACACCATGTGAACAAGTAATGAATGAACAACAAGTTCTTTAACATGAATATCAACAACCACTTTGGTTGTAGATCACCAAATGAACAAATAATCTCTTTGAAACCAATCCATGACAACACAATGAAGCAACTCACTCTACATGTAGTTGGCATCAAACACCTTTTGCATTACCAACTGCATTTACCTTTGACATCAATGAAAAAAAACATCAACATAAACATGTATGAAAAATGTTGAAGTATACATAAGGCATGTGGTTTGTTTGCTGGAATTCCATGAAGGGTTGTAGTCATGCCTCAAATTTGAAGACAGTTCAAGGAAATACCCAAATATGGTAGAATCTAAAAATTAATTACCAATAAGTTGTGAAGGTGTTAATCATGTCAAGAATACAATGGCTAACCTTCTAATATACAAGGTAGATAGTAATTGTTGGTGGAAATTAAGTTGTATTGATAGTGAGAAGAGATGACTTATATGTCAGCCCTAAGACCTTGAACAAGGGATGATATTTTTTAAAAGTGTTCTATAGACCTAATCACAGTCAACAGATCTTCTATGAAGGTTAGGGTAGTAACCTATAGCTAACAAATGAAGAATGATCATAAATAGAAGGATTTCTCTATGCCATATGGAAGAGAAAGATAGGAAACATGCTCCATTATCATGTGCTAGTAGTTTGAAAAAATAATGATCAGTTAAGAGCATCTAGAAAGCATGTACGTGCAAATTATGGAACAGTCAAGGCAGTTTGGTAGCAGTTGGGACATTAATGATTAGTTTGAGCTTTCTAAGGGAAATGCATAAGCATCTAGGGGCAATTCAAATTCCTCCACAAATCTAGAAGCCTCATCACCAACTAGAGCACATTTCAACGAGTTGAAGAGACTAAGTCAAAAAAGGAAGTTTTTTTGGCATGTGAAGGAGGTTGGCCTAATTTTCAGCCTTCTAACTTAGTCAAAAATACTTCGTATATGATCTCCTATGGTTGGGATTAGATATAGGACTCCCAAGCTAAAATTTTAACTTAGCTCTTTCATATTTTTTAGTTGCTACAAGTATAAAACAACATTGTAACTCATATGTTTGTCAGTCACAACAACTGAGAACACTTTTGTAACACTTTTCAAGCAAGAAGAGGCATATTTTAGAATTTTATATGAACATGTTAAAACTTGAGATCTGTAAACACCAATTGTAAACCTCATTGTCTCTAAGAGCTAGAAGATAATGTATGCATGAAATGAAACAAACTCACCTTGAACATGGACTCTTGATATGGTTGTTGCCCTCATACTTTGATTGCATTACCTTGATATTTCCTTGATATTGCTCTTGATATGGTATGGTGTCAATATTTATATGATAGATGAAGGTATTTTTGAGTTGTAGATAGATAATGATATGCAAGATGTAGAAATATGAATGACCTAGGTGGATGAAAATAATAAATGAATGCGACACATTGATTAGATGCAAGAAAAGCATATAAATGGCTTATGAAAAGTATTCAATATGGAAGGAAAGGATATGAAAGGCTGGATATGGAAATGAATGGAATGGAAAGGTTATGAAGTGATTTTTTTGAGCTATAGATAGAAAATGACATGCAAGATTTAGAAATATGAATAACCTAGGTGGATGAAAAGAAGAAAGGAATACAACGCATTGATTAGATGCAATCAAAGCATATAAATGGATTATGAAATGTATTTGATATGGGAGGAAAGGATATTAAAGGTTGTATATTGAAATTAATGGAATGGAAAGGCCATGAAGTGATCATTTGTTTCATCATAGAGTGGAACAA
>VDFB02171608.1:0-24773 GCA_007258455.2 Sequoia sempervirens
TTCATTATTTTTCCCTTTTTCAGTCAGTATAGCATGATTAGTCGCCACATACCAACAAAAGTATGCAATGTGACATGTCTTATGCCACATTTCCCATTAATGGTAACGATGTTCAAGTAAGGAGAGAACCAAGAGTCCCACATATGTTGGAACATGTTCCTAAGGATGATACAATTATTTTTTTAGAAACTAACATCAGTAATTTCAAAATGGAAGAAGTACCAAGAGAAATTGATAGGTTCCTTGCACCAATAGAAAATGAAGTTGTAATATTGTCTAACAAGGATGGACTTTGGAAAATGTACTTTGATGGTGCAAGTTCCAAAGAAGGGTTTGGTGCAGGGATATTATTAGTATCACCTAGTGGCAGTACTTATAAATTATCTTTCACATTGTCCTTTGTCTATACTAATAATGTGGCAGAGTATGAAGCTTTATTGTTGGGGTTGAGACTAGCTCAGAAGCATGAAATAATAAATTTAATGGTGATTGGTGATTTTGAGCTTGTGATATCCCAAGTAAGAGCCAAATATGCCTACAAGAATAACAAACTGAAGCAATAATATTTTTTTGTCTGGGATTCCATTGAGCAGTTTGATGCTTTTGGAATTGGTTGGATGGAAAGAGGACAAACTAGAGTAGCTGACTTACTTGCTAACATTTCATTGAGACCTGATGATATAACTTTCATAGGAATCTCTAAGGTTGAGATATAGATAATGCCTTCCATTCCTGACAATGTGCACAACTGGAAGATCTTCAATGATGATGAGGATATTCTCAAATTCTTGAATTGTGATAATGAATATCAAAGTCAAGAGATTTAATTTGGTGAATTTTTTGAAAATATTGATGGAAAGGACATGGTATTTGGAAAAGAAGTCATCTAGTTAAAAACAAATAAAATCCCCAAAGGCCTTGTAGCACTTGAAAGGGTTTTTGATAGTCAAGACAAAAGCAAGACCAAGACAACTATTTCTCACCTAGGAAACCTAGAGGAAGTAAATTTGGGGACTGAAAATGCCCCAAAGAAAGTTTATGTAGGAAAGAAGATGAAGCCAAAGGTGAAGGAAATGTTAATTTTCTTACTTAGAAAATACAGACAAGTCTTTGCTTGGTCATACAATGACTTGAAAGATTACAAAGAGGAATTGTTTCATCTTGAAATTCCTCTATAGGAGAATGCTAAACCTTTCAGGAAATAGAAGAGACCCATCAATACTACTATAGCTCCCAAGATGTAGAAGGAGTTAGTGAAGTTGAGAGATGTTGGTATTATAAAACCCATAAGACACTCTTCATGGGTATCCAATTTGGTACCAAAAATAAAAAAGAATGGTGACATAAGATTGTGTTTTGATTTCTGGAGCCTAAATGTATCCTCATTAAAGGAAAATTACCCATTACCAAACATGGAAGCCATGTTGCAGATGGTGACTAGTTGTGAGCTACTATCAATGATGGATGGTTTTTCAGGTTATAATCAAGTAAAAGTGAAGGATTATGAGCAGTACAAGATTGCATTCACTACTCCATGGGGTACTTACATCTATGTCAGAATGCCTTTTGGATTAACAAATGTAGGTGCCAATTTTCAAAGGGCTATGGACGTAGCTTTTTTTAATTTTATTGATTTATTTATGATTGTTTATCAAGATGACCAGATTGCTTACTCTAAAAAAGAGGAAGACCACTATATACATTTAGAAAAAGTATCTGTCAGGTCACTAGAGTATGATATATCTTTGAATCCAAAGAACTGTGCTTTTTGGGTAACTAAGGGTAAGTTGCTAGGGCATATTGTGTCTAAGGACAGAGTAAAAATAGACCTTAAAAGAGTAACAACCATAGATAAAATCCCTCAGGAAAAAAATGTCAAGGACATTTAGTCACTTTTTAGACAAATAATTTTTTTGAGAAGGTTTATGACTAACTTTGCATAATTCACAAGACCTATTTCAAAAATGATGAAGAAGGGAGAAAAGGCGCTTTGGAGTGAGGAGCCTAGCTAGACATTAAAAAAAATTAAAAATCTAAATTAAGGAGGCTCTAGTATTGAAATATCCTGATTTCTCCAAGCAAATGCAATTTTTTTCTTTTGCTTCTTTTCATACAATTACTGTTTTTTTGTTACAAAAAAATAAAGAGGGCTTTGAATAGCCCATTACATTCTTTAGCAAGTTGCAAAGCTGAAATACGACATGACTAGGAAGCAAGCATATGCTTTGGCTAAGGTTGTAAAGAACTTTAGGACTTAGCTTCAGGGAGCTACTGCCATAGCTTTTGTACCAAGTGTTGTTGTGAAGGATATTTTCACTCAGGAGGAGACTATAGGAAGAAGGTGTAAATGGATCAATAGGATCCAATAATTTAACATTCGTGTTCAGATCACCAAATTAGTAAGAGGCCATGACCTAGCTAAGTTAATGGTAGAAGCTAATTTGGAGGCTAATTAGGTCAATCAGACAAAAGTAATTGATGTTGCACCTATCTATGATATGCAAACATGAGGATGGTATAGAAGAATTGTCCAGTATCTACAAACTTTGTAGTGTCCTACAGATATGGCTGACAATGACAAGAGGACCTTGAAATTACATTCCATCAAGTATGTGATTATTGACAATGAGCTATGGTGGAGAAACCTAGATTGTATATTGCTCAAATGTGTAGATGGAAAGAAGGCACTAGAACTCTAGCAAGAAATGCATAATGGGGTTTGTGGTGGTCATTACATGTAAAAGACCACTGCACACAAGATCCTGAGAGAAGGATTCTGGTGGCCTACTATTTTTAAGGATGCTCACAAGTTTTTTAAGACTTGTGATGCTTGTCAAAGGTTTTCAAGAAAGTTGAAGTTTTTTGGCAATCTACCACTTAGGCCTATGATAGTTCAAGCCCCTTTCCAACAATGGGGAATTTATTTCATCAGAGAGATACCAAAAATTTCTAGTGGAGGGAACTCATGGATCCTTGTTGCCACTAATTATTTCATGAAATGTGTAGAAGCAATACCCACAAAGAAAGCAACATGCAAGGTGGTGGTAGATTTCCTCTTAAATAATATTCTCATTAGGTTTGGAGTCCTAGAAAATATCATCTCAGATAATGCTATGTGTTTTAGATATGAGGAATTCAAAGAATTTTTTGATAAACATGGCATACAAGTTTCTTATTATTCACCTTACCATCTTGAAGGAAACTGTTAGGCTGAGTTTAGTAAGAAAATTTTGATGAAGATCATCAAAAGGGCGATGGAGAAGAATAAAAAGGCTTGGGACTCAAAGCTGAAATTAGCACTATGGGAAGATAGAGTGACTGTGAAAAAAACTACTGGTTATTCACCATTTGGCTTAGACATGGTCTAGATGCTAGACTACCATAGAATAACCTACTAAAGATGTATAAGTTTGTGCAAGAATATGACGAAGATGTATGGGATGATATGCAACAAAAAATTAATAATCTAGTGCAATTGGATGAGACCAAAAGAGAAGCTCACGCTAACAATATGAAGATGTAGTTGCAAGTTAAGTATCTACAAGATAACAGAGATTCTCTCAAAAAGTTTGAGGTAAATAGTATGGTGTTAGCCTAGAATGCAAGGGCTCAAGACAAGGGAAAACATGGGAAGTTTGAAGTTTTATGGATTGGTCCTTATCTAATAGCCAATACTCATGGCGAGGATTCATATTTTCTTTAGAGGTTGACAAGTGAACTTTTTGAACTACTAGTACATGGATAGTTCTTAAGACCATATTTTTCCTAAGTATGTTATAATTCCATGTGCACTGTAGATTTTGTACATTTTTTGTATAGGTGTGTTAATTTTGGTTGTGTCTAGTTCAGTCTTACTACCTAGTCCGAGTAGTTCCTTGGTTCTTTGGTTCCTTGTGTTTTGACTGGTCTTCTTCAACCACATATTATAGGATCTCGCCATGCCTACAAGAGGCATATGTCCCCAATTGGAGCCGCTGATGGAGCTCATAATTTTTTTTCATGTTCCATCTCCAAAATCTTGCTTAGTTCTAAAGACTGAGTTTTGTCTCTTTTCACTATATAAGGGTTTTAGTTTACTTAGGTCTTATTTAAAAAACCCCTTGATTTGTATCCTCACCAAGGTTTTATTTCTTTGTTGACCCCTTGTGTCAGTTCTCAGTCCTTTAAGTCATGACTTATGCCATCGAAACCCATTGAGTAATCGACTCTCTAGTCTTGTTTTACTAATTGATGTATGTTGGGCCATTGTTTTAATTTTTCCTAAGTCAGGCTAAATATTTCCCATTGAAAAGCCTTAAGTATTTTATGGTGTGGGTATGGTCTCATCGACCTAGTTGGGTCCCTTTTAAAGATTAACATTTTTTGACATGTGTAGATATAAAGACCCTTTACTATTGCTCGATTGATGCAGACAATCACCACCATTCCCCGTGCGCTCATTCTATTTTCTTTAACAATATTTTATTCATACAGGCTCATGAGCGAAGGCCATGTGTCTTGAATGATTGGTGGGCTCGACATCTTTGATAAGGCATGCAGATGGTTGTCGAAGAAAATCAATGGTGGGAGATAATTGAGGTGGAAAAATCTAGACCATTCCCCACACACCTGCTTGTTCTTGTTGCCTATTAAAATAATCAAATGGGATGGTAGGTGGTTTCCATCTATCTCCTCTGATGATGGGCCCGATGGTTTCAAATGGTTAGTATTGTTGAGTTGTCAAAGGAATCAACGGTCGATAGCGGGTGACGTGGATTAATCTTGACCGCTCCTCGCTATCCTGTGTGGGTCCCATCTTCCTGCCAGATTCCCAATGGAGAAGCAGGCATCTACCACATGGAGTAATCTAGAGAACATGGAAGAATTGGTGTATGAGAAAATATTTAATTAAATAGCTTCACACAGGACATGGAAAATAAAGTGTGCATTACTAATGTAGATATATTGCATGTGCTTAAAGATCTTTTAATCTGAGTCATGGATGTTATATGAAGGATAAAGCTGTAGGTAACTAAGAAGTATGCATGAAGAAGCCGAGAGATGTAATCTCAACCTCTTCTCGTCTCCCTGTTGATGAAATTTTCACACGAGTTATGACTCAGGGGGACGAGGGGAAAAGGAAATGTGGATCAGGGCTATAACAACAAAGAGATGGTAGAGCCTGCATACTGTTAACAAGTGGTCCCATGTGGCCTCCTATCATTTGGTAAGTATTGTGGTTGTGTATAGTTGGATCTTTCATAATAAGTTGGTCAAATCTGGATTGTCAATAAATTAACACTGCAAAAGGATCAACAACTGGCATTCAAAACTCAACTGAGGGCAAGTGATCCTTTCTGGTTTGCGTGAGTGAGACTTAATAACTAAAAGGACATTGATCTATTGAAGTAAGGAACTTCATAATTATTAAATATTTGTCTTAAAGGCATAATTCGACATTGAAAAATATACTCGACAAACTCAAAGAGCTCATGTTGTGGTCTCTCAACATTTTTTGACGTCAGAACAAGGGTTGTCAACCTACAAAGACAACCAGTAAGTGAATTGTTTCCCTCTCTCGAGCATTATTGATAAGTTATGGTTTTTCAAGCTTAAGTCTTTTAGGTTTTTCCTGGTTCAACATTTTAAGGTTTAACATTCATAAAGAAGAATTTGTTAATTCTACATTTGCATAATTCATGTCAAACCCTGAAAAAGGTCATAGGCCTTGTTTAGATAAACCAGAAACCCTGCATTATAGTATCTCTTGTGTTATGGCTCCTAAAATAAAAGTTTCTTCATGTAAGGGGCAAGCTTCTGCTCCCAAAATACCTTTAAATAAAGACATTATGGATCAATTAACACCCTCAATTAGTGAAAATCCTAAAGGACAATTGATTCCTAGAGTTCTTCAAGTAGCAGAGGATTTGTTTGACAAGAGATGTTCTATCAGAGACGCCAAATTACCTTATACCAAATGGGAACTATTTTATAGCTTTTTCAGGAATTGAAATATGTGTATCCTAGTAGAAAACCCTTGAAACTATGACCTAGAAAAGTTTATTGTGCCAAATGCTTATATGGATGTAGACTTGCTTAAGGAAATAGTTGCTAATTATGACCAAGTGACAAGGACTATAAGGACATATGATGGGAAAGAAATGGTCAAAATCACTGAGGAGGAATTGGGTTTTGTTTTTAAGATCACTAGATGGAGTGATGAAATGCATAAGATAAATGAAGACACTCTTAAGCAAGAGTATGATAAAACCAAGATTTCATTCAGAGTCCATGTCCTATCAAAATTGTTAGTAGAAATTGTAGGTCAGATGATTGTAATAGGACCACATGATAAAGAGCCTTTCCCAGTTAACTATTTTGTTTCCTACTTCAAAAAGACTTTCTATTCTATTTGGAAAATAATTGGTTATGATCCTACCTCTGGAATGCCAATGGCACGGATGTATATGGCTTCCCATATCCAACACCCATAGTATTTTGCAGTATGTGATTATGTGGGGTTTCTTTCAGAAAGAATGCATGAAAGACTAACAAGGTTGAAGAAGGGTGAATTAGGAGTGAGATTCAATTGGTATTCATTGTTGATGCACATGTTTTTGTACAAGCGTGCAATTTACTTTGGACACAATATTGTCTTGGAAAGAAATGTGGGTGACTTGGAACTACCCGTGCAATGCTAGACCACAACCTTAGACAAAGATGATAGGACATATGACTGTGACATTCTAGAATTTGTTTGCTTCTAAACTGAAGAGGGTCTTGATTATGAATTTACCCAGAATTCCCATAGCTCTACATGATTTCTTAAGACCCAAGGAGAGAAATCCCTAGCTAGGAGTTGGTCATAATTGAGGAGATGTTATTTCATACCCTGATTACACTATCTTCAGAGTATATGGTTCCATGTTAGCACCACACTTGCTACCAAAGTTTGTGCTAGAAAGAATTGGTTTCCTTGAGGTTATGTGGCAACTAGGAATTGTATAAATGAACATTTATTGAATCAGGGAAAAGGAACTTTCTTTCCTTTGTACACTTGTTTTTTTAATTTTCTAATGACCAAGAGAGGTTGGAAAAACATCCTTGTTATACTCAAAACCTACCACATGTGGAGGTTAGTTGAGAGGGTCAAATATGAACCTGAAGGTGGGTATGTGTAGGATCATCATGGAAAAACACAAGCCCTTAAGTGGAAAAAACTAGAAAAATCAAAGTTAGGAAACTTGACATATAAAAATTTGAATAAGTTATCTATATTATTTCAAAAATATGTAAGAATAGAATCTGTAGAAAATTGAATGTAGTTTCTAAAATATTGGGTTTTATTTTTTAAAAAATATAAAATCTATTTGGTGAAAATTTGAAATTTCAATGTAGTAGTACTTAAATTTCAGGGAAAAAATAAGAAGGAGGTGTCCGACCACCCTAACCACAATAAAATGATAATATTTTTATAATATTTTAGATATAAGTAGAGGACTCATTTCGATGTGATGGATATTTTTTTGTAATTTTTTTCCAAGTAAATAATTAATTATGATTTTTTTATTACAACTTTTAGAAAATAAAAGAAGACTTGTATGTCTAACCACCTAAACTTGGTCAAAACTTCATGAAAATTCATTTCTTCTTTTCTAATCTATAGTATGTGAAGCATAGAATGTGACCATGATTTTGATTAAAAATTGTGATACCATTTGAAAGCTATAGATATTTTTCAATCAGCCTATCAATAGGACTTTAGTTGTAATTCAAATAGAAAATGAATAATAATTATTTATTAAATTCAAAGTAAAGCATAATTTATATTGGTGGAAAGCTAAGAATCTCCTTTAAAATCCTTTTCATTTCATCAATTTTGGGTTTAAAAAGTCATCACCCATATACCCTACAAAAACCCATTATATTGCCACTTTTTGGCTCATCATGATCTATGCATACCTGGGTTTTATGGCTTAGTTGAAAGAAAGAAACAAGAGATACAAATTGTCTACATTTTCCGATTATCACGAACATGTAATAAGAAATGTGTCGGACACTTTGGAGTAGGAAAAATGCAGAGAAAAATAAAGAAGAAGAACTAATTTCAAAATTCTTCCAGAGGCTGAAGATATAACACAAAAGGTGGAGTGTGTAGCAAGGAATTTTGATTCAATAGTGGGCCACCTTGAAACTAAAGGGGTAATAGGTAAAGATAAAGGGAAATATCCAATTGTAGAAGGACGAGTGGAGGAGAAATCCTTGCTATAGGAGAATAATCTACATCACAAGCCCCTAAGGAACCAAGAATAAAATTCTTTGTAAGGAGAAAGAGTAAGGAAAAGAAAATTGATGAAGCCCCTACTCCGTCTCAACAAAATGAAAACAAGCCTCCTTCTCCTGTACCACAAATACCACCACCATCTCCACCAAGGCTGGTAGATCTTGAAATCATGAACATTGATTCCCCACCACCTAGTGAATTACCATCACGGGAGCCACCATTAAAAAAAAAAAAGGTTGAAACCACTAGTCTAGTGGACCATGATGATGAAGGCTCAGATGACGATATTTGGGTGTCACAGCAAGAAATTCAAGGAGTTCCCACTGCACCTATAGTAAGAGAAACACATCAATTGGAAAAAATATTGAGTAAAGTTGATCTCACTGGAATCAATGGGAGAGATGATATGCGGGTTGAAGCATGTGCAAAGTTCTTAGATGATGACTCTTTTATAAGGACTCAAGCTTTTAAGGAATTTGCATACATGGATAAAAGAGATGAATATGTAAAAATCCTAGCAATAGAAAGAATCCTTCACCCAGAATTTCCCGATGCTATCATCCAAAAAAAAAAGTGTTAAATGAATTGAGAACTAGATTCCAAAAAATGACTACAAAGGAGAGTTGAGAATTGGTAAGGACTAGTGGCATTTTGTTGCTACCAGAATGGGATCTTGCTTCTACCATAGCTTTTGACACAATAAAGAAATATGATAGGCCTCTCTATGATATAGAATAAGAAGTCACACTTGTGTTACATGGGTTTGCTTACAGTGAAGATTTGGAAGCTTTGGCTATATGGTCTTTAGCCCCAAGAACAAGAAAGCCTCATATTGCTGAGCTTGCAACTAACTATAGTGGAGGCTTAATAATAAAAAGAGTTTCAGAAATATCGGCCTTAGAAGCTTCCAAATGTCAATTCATGTTGAACAATTCACAAGGGCCACTGTAGAATCTCTAGCTATAGAAAAGGATAAGGTCAGGACAAAATGGAATAACTTGTTAGTTAAGTATGGAGACCTTTAGTGCAATAATATGAAGTTGTAGAAAAATGTAGCATTATTGTAGGATATGTTGCAAAAATTACAACCTGGAAAGCTTATGTAGAATGATGTTGACTCCCCCACTACTTCATAAGAAGTTATACCCCTAGATTTTACTATACAAGTAAGTTCTTCATGGGCCATTGTGCCATATAACATGGGGAGTGCACCCATTTCAATAGTAGAACCCAGTACATTAGAAGGGCCATAGAGTGAAAGGGATATCAATAGGGATGAGTTCCTTAGGTAGCTAAATGAGTACAAAGAGAAATGTGACAATCATGATGAGGAGACTTTCAAGAGTAATATGAATATTGTCACAACAATGCTAGAACACTTGAACATAAGAGTGCATAACAAATTGAATACTATTCACTATAGTTATTCATCTATGGTGGATGCTATCAGGAATTTTGACATTGACACAGAAAGAGTCATTCCACTCATGGAAATTTGGATCCCTAGGAAGCAAAATTTGATATTGATATGAATTGGATTTAAGCAAGATCCCAATCCACCTGAAAAGTTTAAACCTATTGTAGTTCTTGTAGGGAAGATTGAACGATACATGGGAAATATTGAACCATTGGAGAATAAAATTAAGGAGCTAGTAAAGTCCTTCCATGAATCACATCATGGCCTCCTTCCATCCATTTTAAGGGATGATAATAGCTTTAAGACTCTATAGGAGTGGGAAAATGAAACAAATCGAGTTTTTTTAGATCAGGCTATGTCAATTTGTCAGAAATTTGATATGGAGATATTGAAGATAAATATGGATATGCTAGTTCATGCTGAGACTGTCCTACTGGAACTTGATAAGGAAGCTAACCAAATTGTCACCAAGTATGCACCTTATAGACAGATTGCTGATGAAGTCATGAATTTCGATTGGCCCGCTAAAGATAAATTCTTAGCATGGAAAGGAAAGTACTTGGAAGGAGAGGAGGCTTTGACATAAAAGGTGGTAGGTTAGTGATTTGAAAATTTGAAATCTGTAGTCATGATAAATAGTGGATAAATGGGAATGCACTACATAGCTTGGATTTAGTACAACTTAGGCTTTTGATAAAGTATGGAAAATATAGTGCATCTTCTCCAAGTTGAATTGAGGAAAAGGCTATAGACGTGGAAATATCTCTTGACATTTTCTTTTATGTTTATTTCATGGTTTCCTTCTTTCACTTTGTGTGCATTGGAAATTTTTTTGAGTTGCCTATTTTGTTATACCCATTTTGAAAATTGGACCAGATCTCCAACAATGAATGAAGACTACTTTCATTTTACCACATGTCTCCCACCTCTTGGGAATGCATTATTTCTGAATGGAAGAATCTTTGTTATGGTAGTCCAATAGGTTTTAACATGTGTACTTTCTGGCCTGAGTCTTGTTTCGCTCCTTTTTTTCTATAAGAAGGAATTCAAGGCCAAAAAGTAGGGGTTTGCTGTTTTGCAATTAACACTATGTATTGTAAGGGAAATACTAAGCATGCTTTAGAGTTTTTGTCTCAAGTTTAGAGTTCATTGTTATGTATGTAATTTTTATAATAGTATAGCAACTTCAATACAGAGTAATACCAATTTCATGGCTATTGTCTATCCTTGTACTCATCTTGAGTTATGAATGAAAGTAATCCATGATTCCTTTTTTGTTTATCTCTATTGTTTCTCGATGGATGTTTGATTTTATTCACAGCATTGATTTAATGAATTAATGTAAATAATTGGGTAAAATATTTAACTCATAAAATAAGGTTCTAGGATATTTGTAAGTAGAAATGATCATGAATATATAGTAGGGGGTAATTACATTCATTATTTCTTGTGATTGTATTTTTCTATTATTGAGTTGTTGTATGGTTATATAGGTTAATATTGAATCTGCTTCTTGGGATAAAGCCTTTGGATTGTGCAAAGTAATTTTAGTTTTTTAGTTTCTATGTTGATTCATCTGGCTAATCACTTTTAATTTACAAATTCTCAAAATTGATATGGTGCAGGAGCACCAACCAAAATATAATCATGTTTTTAATGTATTGTTTTTTAATCTTTTTGTTTTGTTATGTAAGGTCTCAAACACCATGGATAATGTGTATGAGGACCTTTTTAGAGTGTAGGTAAAATTAAAAATGAATTGGGAAGTCTTTTATAGGCGTTTCCTAAGTTTTTGGGAAAAACTGGAAAACACACTGTGTTTTCGAACAGATTAGTTTTGGCCATTTTTGGACTCGGTAATTTAAACCTAACTGATTCCTTGCGTGGGGGATGGAAACCCATGACTTTTGAAGGTGGAAAAATATCTTTTGGAGTTGGCAGTTTGTGGAGAATAAGAAGAGAACAGTGATTTTCATGTAAAAAAGATAGTTTTCTAGTTTTTGCGTTTGAACAGCAGAGAAATGAATTAAATAAAGTTTTTTGTTGGTTTGCTGGCATGTAAAGGATCCTATTTTCAGTTGTGTTTTTCCATTTTAAATAGTGTTTCCATCGCTTCCTTTCTTTTTAGTAATTTTTGTCTCTTTCTTTTAATTTGTTTTGGACTGGTAAAGACCAGAAAAATGGAGATTTAACTAGTTTCCTGCCCGTACCTGGAAGTATGGGAGTAGAGGAAGCTAGGTTAGTCTCCATACCTGTACATAGTGTAAATAAAGAATGCTTTTTGAGAGTTGTTAGCATGCTAAGTATCTTTTCCTAGGCGAGTTATTGTTGCTCGGTTGGGAAAAGGCAGTTGGAAATAAATCCTAATGTGCAGGGGTGACTAACTATTGGAAACCCAAGGCGTAAAAAGATTGCTGGAAACCTTGCAAAGGCCTGACAGGTGGCAGGAGACATTTCCAAGTCCTCTGGAGGCAGAAGGAAGGAGTATTTAACATTCTTCTTGAGGGAAAAGACTTAGTTCTTGTAGCCTTTCCAAACCCTAAGCTAGGGTTTAAGGAAAGCGATAGGAGAATAGAGTTTGGAGCTTGGATAGTGAGCATTCCAAGACTGTTTTAAATGCAATAAAACCTATGCATACCCCTGCAACGTTGTTAGGAGGATTTAGGAGGTTGACTAGTCTTTAGAGGGATTAAGGGCTAGATGGAGAAAATGTGGAAAAGCACCAAGAACTCATTAGAGGCAGCAAACTGGAAAATAAGCACCAAGAATTGTTTAGCAGCAGCAAACTGGAATTGATAGCAGGGTTGGCAAGTGACTAGGGGTGCCTATTCACTTTTAGGACCTATAGGTTGAGTGGTGGAGCGAAACACCAAGGGGTTGTCTATCGGAGACCCAGAGCATTGAGATTGTGAGTATCTCAATCCAACCCTCGTTCTATCAGATTGGTATCAGAGCAGTGAAAGATTTGGGAAGCATCTTATATGTCAGAGGAAGTTGAATCAAGTGAACCGCCCAAGATGGTGACAAACACACAGTTAGCCAAGATGGTTGAAGAGCAAGAAGAGGATAACAAATCCCTAAAGGAAAGAATAGAACAGCTTGAAGAAGCACTAAACAAGGTGAAATTGGAAGGCAAAGTGCCAAAAGAAGAAGAGGTTGCAGAGGAGGACAAAGTCCCTGAACCTGACCCTGTCTTGGAGGAGGAGCCTTTCTTGAAGGCATTAAAAGCCCTAAGTGGAAAAGGACTTGAGGGTGTACCACTATTCCATGGAAAGATGGATCCTGATCTGGTCTTGGACTGGATAGATGGCATGGAGAATCACTTCGAATGTGATGGAGTTACAGAAGCACAGAAGGTGAAGGTTGCAAAGTCAAGGTTGAGAGGATTAGCGTTAACTTGGTGGAAGTTTATTCAGACTGAAAGGGAGAAACAAGGTAAGCATCCTATATCAACCTGGAAAGGAATGGTTGCTAAAGTGAAAGAAGCCTATATGCCGATGATTATGAAATTCAACTCCACAAGAAGAGGCAGAGTTTAAGACAAAAAGACCAAGATGTAAACACCTACACGGAAGAGTTTCAGAAGCTTTGTTTGAGATCAAATGTGGTAGAAGATGAGAGCCTGAAAGTGGCTAGGTATCTAAATGGATTGAAGTGGAATATACAGGAAGAGATGGCTTTGCTTAGCCCCAAGACAGTCCACCAATGCTATCAGCTAGCTATCAAGATTGAAGAGAGGAACAAAAGGAAGCATGATCAGTCCTCTAAGGGCAGAGGAAGAGGCAGAGATCAAAAAGGACAGCGTGGAGGTTACCAAGGAAGAGGTGGTGACCAAAGAAGCCAAGGTGAATCAAAGCTTACTGAGCATGGAGGTGAAACCTCATCAAGAGGAGGATTTAATAGAGGAAGAGGACCTCAAGGAGGTTCAAACAGAGGTAGAGGATCAGGCAGAAGTAACTCCTACTTTGCCACTATGAAGTGCTATCACTGTAATTAGCTAGGTCATCTAGCTTATAGATGCCCAGAAAAAGCTTCATCTAGCAATGAGAAAAGAGTAGCTTATGCACAAGAGGACACCATGAGTGTAAAGACACCTAAGATCAGTCACATAGAATTAGAAGTAGGTGAAAATCTGATGTTCAACAGGGTTTTGATCAGACAACCAGTCAAGGAGGAACCCCCAAGCAAAGGAGAGCTTTGTTTAGAGCAAGGTGCAAGATATTGGGAAAGGTATGCAAGGTTATTGGAGATTATGGTTCTACAGATAATATAATCTCTGAGGAGGTAGTAAATAAGTTAAAATTGCAGAAGGTACCTCATGCCAATCCCTACAAAGTCACATGGTTGAACAAAGGGCAAAGTGTCTTAGTGAATGAGCAGGTTATAGTGGAATTCTCGATTGGAGGCTACAAAGACAAGCTGATTTGTGATGTACTGCCCATGGATGCATGCCATTTACTTCTTGGCAGGCCATGGAAATATGATAGAGGTGTTGTGTATCATGGAAAGGAGAATACCATAGAATTCAAGAAGGATGGTAAAACTTTCAAGTTGCAATCGTTGATTGAGGATGATGAAGGGCAGTCCAAGGTTCCAAACATTATGTTGAGCAGTGGCAAAGAGTTCATCAAGGATCTACACCAAGGGAATGAAGGGTATGTGATCATGATGCAGCCCAAAGAAGAGGAAAAGGCTGAAAGGACAGTGTTACCAACAGTAGTCCAAAATTTTCTTGACAAATACAAGAGCATAGTGAGTGATGGAACACCAACAACTCTACCACCCAAGAGAGCAATAAGTCATCAAATTGACTTCATACAGGGAGGCCTCGTTGCCTAACATATAAGGCCCGACCCTAGAGGAACCAAGAGGTGCTTAAGACAAGAGTGGAAGGGTGCTAAATCAGGTCTTATTCAAAAGAGCATCAGCCCATGTGCAGTCCCAGTTGTTTTGGCAACAAAAAAAGGAGGTAAATGGAGACTTTGTATTGATTCTAGAGCAATTAATAGGATCACAATTAGGTATAGATTCCCAATACCTAGAATTGAAGATTTAATGGATTGCCTTGGAGGTGCAAAATTCTACACTAAGCTAGATCTTAAGAGTGGGTATCACCAAATCAGAATTAAGGAGGGTGATGAATGGAAGACAACTTTTAAGACAAATGATGGTTTATATGAGTGGAAAGTGATGCCATTTGGCCTCTCAGATACTTCATGTTCATGAGACTAATGAATGGGGTGCTTAAGGATTTCCCGCGAAGGGATTTTTGTGGTAGTCTACTTGGATGACATCACGATTTTGTTAAGACAACAAAAGAACATTTGAAGCATGTGGAGATGGTACTCAAAAGTCTGCAAGAAGAATAGTTGGCAATCAACCTTGAGAAGTGTGAGTTCTTCAAACAAGAGCTTGTGTATTTAGGCTTTGTGGTATCCCAAGGAACGCTGAAGATGGATCCAAGTAAGGTAGAAGCCATCCTAAACTGGCCTACACCAACCACAACAACTGAGGTAAGAATTTTTCATGGTTTGGCTTAGTTTTATAGGAGTTTATAAGGAATTTTAGTGGTATATGTGCACCAGTGTTAGATACAATCAAGGGTGGTCAAAAAACAAAGTTTAAGTGGACTTTAGAAGCTGATAAAGGGTTTGAAAAGCTGAAACAAGAGGTAGCAACCCAACCTATACTTTTGTTGCCTAGTTTTGATAAATTGTTTACAGTTGAGTGTGATGCAAGTGGAGTAGTAGTAGGAGGAGTCCTTAGCCAAGAAGGTAGGCCTATAGCCTTTTTCAGTGAAAAGCTCAATGAAGCCAAGAAAAAATACTCCACCTATGACTTAGAGCTATATGCTTTAGTGTAGTCCCTTAGGAAGTGGAGGCATTATTTATTGCCCAAAGGACTGTAGTTTTCAGATGAGGCACTCAGTTATATCAACACCCAAGAGAAGTTAAGCAATAGACACTTGAAATGGATGGAGTACATTCAAGCCTTTACATTTACCATTAAGCACAAGAAGGGACAACAAAACAAAGTGGCAGATGCATTAAGCAGGAGGATGTTGATAGTCCAAGAGATACAACTAAAAAGCATTGGGTTGGAAAGTTTTAAGGATCTCTATGGTGAGGATGAACATTTCTCAGAAGCCTACAAGGTATGTTCAAATTTTGCAAATGATTTTCATAGTGATTATGTTGAGTATACATTACAGTAGTTGTTATTCAAGGGCAATCTATTATGTGTCCCAAGAGGATCAATGAGGGAAAATCTGATCCAAGAGAAACACAATGGCAGTCTTAGTGGGAATTTTGGTATTAACAAAACTTTAGAGCTGGTACAAAGGTTTTATTATTGGCCTAAGTTAGCGAGATGTTAGAAAGCATGTTGAACAATGTTGTTTTACTTGGAGCCAAAGGGGAGCTAGCAATGTTGGGTTATATCAGTCCTTGCCTATTCCGAACAGACCATGGGAGTGTGTGAGCATGGATTTTGTGGTGGGTCTTCCCAAGACTAAAGCTAGTTTTGACAGTGTTTTTGTAGTTGTGGACAGATTTAGCAAGATGAGTCACTTTATTCCTTGCAAGACTACACATGATGCAAGCTATATTACCCATCTATTCTTCAGGGAAGTTGTGAGAATCCATGGATTGCCATTGAGCATTGTCTCAGATAGGGATGCTAGAAGTTTAGCAAGGCCAGGTTTGGAAAACATTGTGATGAATTAGAACTGAGTTTTTCGTTTGGTCAAACACCATGTAAATAATGGGTCAAACCAAGGTGGTTAATAGAGTGTTAGGTAACCTATTGGGGTGCTTGACGAGAATATGGACATACTTGGGATGGTTTCCCAAAACAGATAACACATATATTATTCGTGTAGGCAGGGACTCAGGAAAATTCCATTTGAAGTTGTGTATGGGATGCACCCAAGAGGAATTTGTGAGCTCAGAGACCTTGGAACAATGGAGAATAGGAGTGGACATGCAGAAGATTTCAGTCAGACCATGAAGGAGATTCATGAGCAGGTTAAGAAGACAATTACAACAGCAACACAAAAATTGAAGGATAAAGTTGATGAGTCACGGAGAGATGTACAGTTTCAAGTCAGTGATTATGTGATGGTTCACCTCAACAAATCCAGATTGCAGAAGGGGATGTCCACCAAGTTGCAAATGAAGAGAGTAGGACCATGTAAGGTGTTGGCCAAGTATGGCAAGAATGCTTACAAGGAATTAGAGACTTCCATGATTTAGGGTATATCTCAGGTCTTCAGCATTCTTTGATTTGATCAAACATAAAATTTTGATTAAGTGATGAGGTTGAGAACAATCATGAGTTCTTCAGGACATTGGTACTTCACCTAATCAAAAAAGGCAGCAGCAAGGTCTTCAAGTCCAAGGGTAGAAAAAAGTCAAGGAATAAAGGGTATACATGGGCACCTTATCAAGTGGAAAATGGGCGACTCGGGAGGCTACATGGGTACAAGAGGATCAATTCAGAAGCAGATTTGTGCAAACTGATCCCTCCTTCATTTCTTGATGTGAGAGGGGAGAATGAATTAAAGGAGCACCAAGCCAAAACCTAAGCTTATGTTTTTAATGTATTGTTTTTTAATCTTTTTTTTTGTTATGTAAGGACTCAAACACCATGGATAATGTGTATGAGGACCTTTTTAGAGTGTAGGTAAAATTAAAAAATAAATTGGGAAGTCTTTTGTAGGTGTTTCCTAAGTTTTTGGGAAAAACTGGAAAACACATTGTGTTTTCGAACAGATTAGTTTTGGCCATTTTTGGACTCGATAATTTAAACTTAACTGATTCCTTGCATGGGGGATGGAAACCCATGACTTTTGAAGGTGGAAAAAGATCTTTTGGAGTTGGTAGTTTTGTGGAGAATAAGAAGAGAATAGTGATTTTCATGAAAAAAAAAATAGTTTTCTGGTTTTTGCGTTTGAACAGAAGAGAAATGAATTAAATAAAGTTTTTTTGTTGGTTTGCTGGCATGTAAAGGATCCTATTTGTAGTTGTGTTTTTCCATTTTAAATAGTGTTTCCATCGCTTCCTTTCTTTTTAGTAATTTTTGTGTCTTTCTTTTAATTTGTTTTGGACTGGTAAAGACCAGAAAAATGGAGATTTAACTAGTTTCATGCCCGTACCTAGAAGTATGGGAGCAGAGGAAGCTAGGTTAGTCTCCATACCTGTACATAGTGTAAATAAAGAATGCTTTTTGAGAGTTGTGAGCATGCTAAGTAGCTTTTCCTAGGCGAGTTATTGCTGCTTGGTTGGGAAAAGGCAGTTGGAAATAAATCCTAATGTGCAGGGGTGAATAACTATTGGAAACCCAAGGCATAAAAAGATTGTTGGGAACCTTGCAAAAGGCCTAACAGGTGGCAGGATACATTTCCAAGTCCTCTAGAGGTAGAAGGAAGGAGTATTTAACATTTTTTCTTGAGGGAAAAGACTTAGTTCTTGTAGCCTTTCCAAACCCTAAGCTAGGGTTTAAGGAAAGCGATAGGAGAATAGAGTTTGGAGCTTGGATAGTGAGCATTCCTAGACTAGTTTAAAGGAAATAAAACCTATGCACACCCCTGTAACGTTGTTAAGAGGATTTAGGAGGTTGACTAGTCTTTAGAGGGATTAAGGACTAGATGGAGAAAATGTGGAAAGCACCTGAAACTGGAATTGATAGCAGGGTTGGCAAGTGACCAGGGGTGCCTATTCACTTTTAGGACCTATAGGTTGAGTGGTGGAGTGAAACACCAAGGGATTGTCCAACAGAGACCCAAAGCATTGAGATTGTGATTATCTCAATCCAACCCTCGTTCTAACAATACCATGATAGTTGTTTTGTGTTGAAGTTCTGCCTTCTCATGCTCCAAGTATAACACATTGATAAATGAGCTACCAACTTATTTGATGTACTATAATGTTGAGTAATTTTATGAGAAGTATCTATTATTGACAATGTATTTAATTAAAATTGTATGAACTCCTGAGTATACATTATGGGATCACCCTCCCAGGTTTCACAGAGCCTAAAGTGTAGGAGTAGAAGTTTTGCAGCTTCCATTGGTTTGTTGGCCAATCCATTTGGAGTATTGATTATTGGAAATGGAAAAGTCCATAGGTGTTTCTGGAGGTGATTTTGGTTCTTAAAAAATAACCAACACTATGATCCAATTACACCCAATTAAATGGGTCTTTTGAGCTATTTCCTTAATCTACAACAAAAATTCACCACAATTTCCCCTCAAGCCAACTATCAATTTAAGCACTGAGAAACTAATTTAAATTACAAATTATATAATTTATCTATGACCCCAATCTTAAAATCCCCTTATTCTTACATTAAAAAGAAACTCAAATGCATAGAAAGATTCCTTAAAAAAGATGGAAAATGAAGACTAACCCTTAGTCTAGCCATGGTTGTCCCATAATTTTTATATAGTTCTCCACAAAAATCTATGACTTTCTTCACATCCACTCCAAGTATTTGAACCACATAATTTTTCGTACCCACAATTTAGGCCTTAAAACATCACTAAAGACATAAAAAACATAAAACAGAAATAATAGAACCATCATAAAATATGAACATAAAAATCATTGCACAAATCTCATACAAGCAACTACCACTAAATTTTTTAGCCATAAAAGTACCTCAAATATTCTTGGCACATGTTGGTTCAAGCCCTGAACTTAAGGGTTACAATGTGTCATCAATATCTTAAACAAACAACATTCAAATAAAAAATTAGCTTGAAAAAGACAATGGGAAAACATGACACAATATCAAAGTGGGTATTAAATTTCTAAAACATAGATTGTATTCTAGATATACGCATCAGAAAGAAGGAATTTATAATGATACCTCTTCTCTATCACACATCTCTCATTAAGACCCATTGTTCAAATACAAAACAAAAAGTACAAATAATAAATCACCCCTAAATCAAATAAACACCTATAACTACCAAACCAAATAAAGACCTATTTCACTTCCTCTACAATATAAGAATTAAAATATAATATTCTCTTAACATTATAGTTTCCATAGTGGTTACCATAACAACATTGGATCCACCTCCTCACACATGCTATATTCACTTTGTTGTGACAGGGAATACAAATGTGAGGGGATACAAGCTTTTCATTGGTAAAACAATTCTTAGGAGCTTTGCTTGCATGGCTACCAACTAGGATTCCAGCTCTGCAATGTTCATTAAAAACCTTTACCCAATTCATTGCACAATGCATCTCATGAATCAATAGATCCCATTTAAAGTATAATTTTTTATGGTAGTGATCACAAAATCAACCTCTGAAACACCAAAACACAAGTGTTATAAACCAAGATTAGACATGCAAACCAAAAACCTTCCATAGAAGAGAAAAGAAAATAAAAGTAGAGCTTTGCATGAAGATGTGCAAATAATTTAGGTGAATAGTATGAATCCTAAAGTAATTATAAAATGAACTTAAATAATTACCTTAGTGTTCAAGAAAAACACCAAATTAGTTGTTAAGAACGAAGCAATGTGAAAGTTATTTAGAATTGTGTCATAGAAAAAAGGACCCTTTGCTTGAAATGGGATTAATTCATGATAAAATAGACTTAGTGAGGTCTTAATCTAGTGTTGTGAGGTATTTTATGCATCCATACTAGGTCTTCGACCCTTGGAAACTAAATAAAATACATTTATTAATGTTTTGTGAATGCATTGTGAAGTGTTGTAATACATTTCCACATTCTTCTAGACTCTTTTTATTACAATTCATTTAAATATTCCTTTATTCATCATCAAGTCCTATTTTAAAGTGTTGTAAAGTCTTGTAACAAACTTTCACACTTTTCTAGGCATAATCTCCTTATTTACACCTTTCTTATATTTTATTTGACCCCTTTATACCCTCATATGTCCTAATTAAGTGTATTTTTGAATGTAAACCTAACAAACAACATTAAATTCAAGTTAATAACTAACACCCACTTTCAAGTCCAAGGTGTGACCCATTTGCCATGGGTGGCGAATGGGTCCTTCTTAGCTCTAATTTCAAATTATTTTAAATTTCCTTTCGGGTTTTTATTTGAAAGTCACTTGATATCAGCCTGTGATGAGTTATGAATGGCTACTAAGGCACAAGAGTGTATAAATAAGTGTTTTTCCCCTCATTTTTTAATCTCTTATTCATCTTCTTATCTCTTATCTCTCATCATTTCATCTTTCATCCAAGTCAAGCAACTTGGGGTTTCATTATTCCAAGGCATTAAGAGATCAATTTTCAGACTTTCAAGGGCAGATTCTATATGTTATGTTGCATAATTTCAAGATCAACGATCATGGAAAAGTAATCTACTCCATTATTGCATGTTTCATTGCTTTATTTCATCAATTTTGGTTTAATTACCTAAATGGGGTTTGACCAAGGCAAACCCCCATGCCCTAACAATCAACATTCTTCTCTTCTTTTTGTGTGTTTGCAGATTTAGGTCTCTTGGAAGCTTGGAAATCATTGAAGATCAAGTTGAAAATTCATTCAAGTTATCTCTTAATCATTCAAGTCAAAATATCAACAAAAAGGCACTTTCATACCTGATTTTGACAATTTCATAAGTGAACACCTGTAGGAAGAAGAAGTGAATATCTAGCTTGATAGAATCAACTCCTAAATTTATAGATTCTTGTAGGTAGAATAATTTTCCACACATGGAGAATGAGTCCCATCTATAGGCCTAAAAACTAGTTTTGTCATAATTCAGCTCCCGACAGTTAGAAACCTGTTCTCTGGAATTTTCATTAGAAATAGGAATGATTCGCCATGCATGGCGAATCAATCCTAGTGGAAATTAATAGTAGCTTTTGGAACACTCCAGAACCTTCCAATAACAACAATCTGCCTCCAGGTGCACTCTGTTCAATTTCATCAATTTTTGTTTTCATCTATTTAGGTTTCTACTTCATACTAGCAATCAACACTATGTTTTCCAGCATCTTACATTAGATTAGTTTATATTCATTTATTTTCATTTTTAAGCATTCAAAAACATCTACACAAACTTCACATCCATTTCCTATCTATCCTTACATTACATTTGAATGAAACACTTGTGCATTTTGGCCCACTCTTTCTCCTCCTAGGTGAAAATCCCTAGGACAGCTAGAAAGCAAGTAAGGTTCCAAAATATTTCATTTCAAGAATAATATCAAATAACTTTAAACAAAAATTATTTATCCATCACACTATTCAAAGAGGTTAGAGACAATACTGACGCAAGTGCGTGGCATTAATGGGTTCCTTAAGGGGTGTTTCATCAAGCTGCATTAAGATATAAGCACTGACCCATAATTGGTATTAACTATGTAAGGTCCTAACCAATTAGGGCCAAATTTATCTTTATCTTCATTGTCAGCACTAGTATTGTGTTGATTCTCAATAAGAACAAGATCACCCTTAGAAAATGATCGAGGGATGATGTGCATATTGTGTTTGCATTGTAATTGTTTGATGTGAGCTTGGAGATGTTCGAGAGTGTTAATGCATTGTTCGTCGAGAATCTCAAGTTGATGTAACCATTGATTTTTATAGGTGTCATCATCAATAAGATCTTGGAGAGTAATTCACAATATCGGAATTTTTAACTCCAAGGGCATGATTGCATCAGTGCCATAAACAAGGTCATAAGGGGTAGTTCCCGTGGATGATCTAACATTTCTTCTATAAGCCCAAAGTGCATAAAATAATTGTGTATGCCAATCTTTATGATGCTTGTTGAATTTTTTCTTGATGATTTGTTCGAGAATCGTATTAGTGTTTTTAGCTTGTCCATTGGATTATAGATAATACGGTGTGGAAAAGCAATGTTGAATGTTGAATGTTTCAAGAAAATTTTCAACTTTGGTATTCTTAAATGGAGTTTCGTTGTCTGAAATGATTGCAAAAGGGAGCCCAAAGTGAGCAATTATGTGTTCCAATATGAAACAACAAATTTCTTTAGCATTTGTAGAATGGAGAGGAATAACTTTCACCCATTTCGTGAAATAGCCTATTGCGGTGATGATAAATGTATGTCCAGTAGAAGGAGGTGGAATTTTTCCAATAAGATCCTAGAATCCCCATACTGAGAACAGCCAAATGGGAACTTGGGCATGAAGCTCAGTAGTAGAAGCATTTGGGACATCGTTTAATGTAAGCGAAGCAATCCTTCTCCATATGTCTCCAATAATAACCCATATGGATAAGTTTATTCACTAACGAGTGACCTCCAAAATGACCTCCATAGGCACCAGCATGAGCCTATTCGAGCACTAAAGAGATTTAAGAATCTTTAAGACATTGTAATAAGAGACCATTGAAATATCTTCTATACAATGCATTTGCGAGGATCAAATATTTAGCTACTATCTTGCATAATTTTTTTTGAGTATTTGTTGTGGTAGGTTCAGGAATGGTACCATCTTTTAAATAGTTGTATATTGTATCATACCATTCGCACAAGGCATCTTGATTTATTACTAACATGTCCTCTAGAGGAGTATCAATCGAAGGTTTCATGATGGGATGAATAAAAAAGGTGAACTCTGTGGAAGGATCATGTGGGGATATAAGAGAAGCTGCACTCGCCATTGCATCCACATGTCGATTGTCTTTTCATGGGATGTTATCAATGGTGAATGATTCAAACGTCTCTAGCAATTTCATTATAAGATCCTTTTATTTTGATAACTTGTCATGTTTAGTTTCATATGTACCATTGATTTTTTTGATAACCAATTGAGAATCACCAAATATTTTGATATCTTTAACATTCATTGTTAAAGCAGCTCACAAACCTACGATCAATGCCTCATACTCAATTGTGTTATTTATGCATAGGAAATTTAATCAATAGGACAAGGGAAGATGTTTTCCGTTAGGTGGAAGTAATACCACTCCAACACCAAAACCTATTTGACACTTAGATCCATCGAAATACAATTCCCATGGTTTAATGTCAGCGGTTAAGACATTATCATCAGGAAAGGAGTCATGATTAGGTTGAGCAAACGGGGAAGGAGCATTGGCTAAGTGGTTAGTTAAGGGTTGTCCTTTGATTGATTTTTGTGAAAAAAACTTAAGATCAAACTCATTTAACAACATTACCCACTTAGCTAGGCATCCAAAAAGATCTATTTTGTTGAAAAGATGTTTAAGAGGATCAAATTTTGTGATGACTTGTATTTCAACATTTAGTAAATAATGTAGCAACTTACTAGTAGTGAATACAAGAGCCAATATTTTTTTTTCAATTAGTGAATATTGAGTTTTGTAATCAAATAAGGTCTGACTTCTATAATAAATGGGGTGTTCTTTGCCATGATTGTCGTGTTGAGCCAACAATGCTACAAGAGCAGGGGCAGATGCATAAATATACAAGATAAATAGTCGATTTGGCATAGCGGGTTGTAAAACAGGTGGGGTTGCAAGGTATTCTTTTAAACTCTCAAAATCCTATTTACAATCCTCATCCCAATCAAAAGGTATACCTTTTTAAGGAGATGTGTGAAAGGTAATGTGTGATCGGCTAAAGACGCAATGAATGAAGAATAGCTTGAATTTGACCTTGTAACGTGCACAACTGAGAAATATTCCTAGGAGGTGGCATGTTAATGATTGCATCAATTTTCTTCGTGTCCACCTCGATGCCTCTGTAAGATATGGAAAACCCCAAAAGTTTACCGCTATCTACGCTAAAGCCACTTTTTTGGATTCAATCGCATATTATATTTACGTATTCGTTTGAAGATTTTGCAAAGGACATTTACATTGTCTTGTCATGTTAAAGATTTAGCTAGGATGTTGTCAACATAATCTTCCAAAATTTTGTGAATATAGTCATGAAAGATTAATGTCATTGCATGTTAATAAGTTGCACCAGCATTCTTTGGACCGAAGGGCATCACAACCCAACAAAATGTTCCCCAAACAGTTGTAAAGGCTATTTTATATTGATCTTTGGGTTTAATAAGTATTTGATTATAGCCAAAAAATCCATCCATGAATGACAACAAAGCATGTCCACCAATTGAATCCACGATAATGTCTATATTAGGAA
>VDFB02171609.1:0-10300 GCA_007258455.2 Sequoia sempervirens
TTGCAACGCTAATCCTAACCCTAACTTTATCTCTAACCCTAACCGTAACCCTAACTCTAACCCTAACCTATTTCTAACTCTAATTCTTACGATAACCCTAACCATGATTCTATATCTAACCTTAACCCTAACTCTAATTCTAACCCTAACGCTAATGGTAACCCTAACCATAATCCTAACCCTAACCCTATTCATGATGTAAATCCTCACCCTAACCATATCCCTAAATCTTAACCCTAACCCTAACCATTATCTTAACCCAAAACCTAACCCAAATGCTTCCTCTAATTGAACATTAGTCGTAAATTTAATTGAGCCGTAAATCTTAAATTTATTTGAATGCCAACCCTTATCATTTATAAAATCATAACCAAATTGAACCTTTACTATAATTGAACAGTCACCTTAATTGAAACCCAACCCTATTTTAACCCTACTTATAACCATATCTTTAATTCTAATTATATCCCTAACCCTAATTCTATTTCTAACACTAACCATAACTATATTTTATAATTCATAATCTTATTTTGAGACTAACCCTAACATTATTTGAATGTTAACCATGGATATTTTAACCCTAACACTAACTCAGGTTTTTCCCTAATTGAACCCGGTTTTAACCTTTACCCTAACCCTAATAAAACTTGAACTTCAACCCTAATAAAAGTTTGAACCTAACCATGTTTGACCCTAACCATAACTTATATTAAATTTTTATATTAAATATACTAAAATATTATTATTTATCTAATAATATAATAAAATAATATTGTATAATTATGTATTAATTCATGTTATGTGTTGCATCATGACTGCTACTAGCATATATATCTTAAATTTAAAATATATAAATTACGCCTATGGAGACATTTAATTTTTCATCATTCAACTTTAATATAAATTGAATTTAAGATATATATGCTAGTAGTAATATGTATGATGACAACAACAATCTTGTCTAGAGAAATAAGGATTTAGTTGAAGCAATAATATTGCATGGAATTTCATACAAAAAAATATTGATCGTGTTTAATAGAAATTTTCATTATTTGAAATACTTATTTATAGATGTTTAAAAAAATTAATACTTTTAAGAAGATTAATGATGCTTTTATAATGTTTTTAATTAATTTAGTCTTTTTTCTAAAAATTCTCTAAAGCAAAATTAAGTTTGGATTATATTTTCTTAAAACAAAAATCATAATAGATCATGCAATTATAAATAATATAATATTTAATAAATATTAAAATATTAAATCAGTTTAAAAATAGTAAAGATTAAATTAATATATATTATTTTCATTTAACAATCTTTTAATTGTACTTTAACATTCTTAAATATATTTACATGAAAATAATATTTAATTAAATTTATAAAATTTATCACATTTTTTAATTAAAAATTCTATTATTAAATATACATTTAAATACAAATTATGTAATGTTAAGATTTTCATATAATTATACTTTTTATATAATTTCACTATTAATAGAATATTAAAAAAATCAAAACTACCCTTATTAAACATTAATATTAATATATTTATTAAAAATTATCATTAACATATAGTTTTTAATTAGATTTATAATTTAAAATAAAATTTATACTTTCAAAACACCATTTTCAAATTGACACTTAACTACAGAAAGTGGCAGCAATTTGGCCTTAGAGCGTCAGATGTTCCAATGCAAATTCTGCTATAGAGAGTTTGACAACTCACAAGCATTGGGCGGGCACCAGAGTGCCCACTAGAAGGAACACCAGCAAGCAAAACAAACACAAACTCGGGTCAGCCATACCCAGAAATGCTCCTATGGCTTGCACAACTGCCTGTCAAGCATAGCCGTCAGTGAAATCGACCCTTCAACCCTTTTCAAATCGACATTTAACTACAGCATTCTGTCTGTGACTAGCTTTCCATTCTTTAAACTCCTTTAAACAGTTATAATCAAAATCAGGAAATAAAATGAAAAACTATTTCTAACATTGGTATTAGTGGTATAAGGGCTAAGGCTGGCAGACATTTGTGCAAACCATAGAAGTCTTTCCAGGTCTGGTTAGGTTGGATCCATGTTCGTTCTGCTTGTAGGCGTTCCTTCTTGTGGGCGTTCTAGTGCCTGCCCAGCGGCTGCGAGTTGTCAACTCTCTGTAGAAGAATTCATTGCATGGAATACTTCGATATTTAGACCTAACTCAGTCAAACAATCATGAACATTTTCTCCCCCACCTATCAGTTATTTATGGGCAATGTTCATTAGAGATTGACGCTGACAATGTTCTTGGAGAAATCCCCTCGAAGATGGGCAACATTCATTAGAGATTGACGCTGACAATGTTGTTGGAGAAATCCCCTCAAAGTGATGGGAGAATCTGGTAAATCTGTGAGGAAATCTCCTCCTCTTTATGTCAAAATTGAAGAGACGATAATTCTATGCAATTATACGTAGTGCATTTGAATCCTGTTATTGAGCAGCAGATTGTAAAGAATTTATGTTGGGGATTTCCTGACAAAACAAGCAACATGGAATACCTATGTCTTTGCAAACAAGATGGCCACAATATTGATTTCCTCAATTGCCAGAAAAGGAAAACAGTTAGGTGTCTCCTATTTTTATACCCGTGAAATGATTACGAAATTCATATGAATACAACGTGGAGAACAAAGTCCTCCAGCATAATGGCATTTTTTAGTAGTAGATGGGAGAGTAGGAATCAGATGGAATCATATGCTTGTGGATTATATTTGGCTTCTATCTTTTACTCTGGAATTATAGAGGAATAAATCGAACGGCTTAGATAACGTAGGATAATTAAATCAATACCAATAGAAAATTAAATCTAGGATTCTTAATCACCCTGAAATGAATATTATGATTGAATAGAGGATGAAAATGTATTTTTTTAATTAATAATGGGAAATAATGTTGATGTGTTAAATCAATTGTTTTTTATTAGAAAAGTAAATGTTTAGCAAATGTTTAAAAGTTAGATTTATTATAGAAGATAGTGAATGTCAATCCTTAGTGCAATCTTGTTAATCATGTAAAATTAATTTATGATGCATGAGAGAATGTGTATCTAAAGTTTTATTTTCCTTCACGGTCTAGGTAGTTGAGTTTGTAAAGGTTGTGTTTACAATCAACTTTAAGAAGCTTATTGATTCAAGAGGTAAGTTTATTCTACAAAGTAAAATCTCTTGACAAGGTAAAGTTAATGCAATGAGCAACATATTCACAAGCATTTAGGTAGAATGTATAATTATGATGAAAAATTGATTTCTTATTTATCTTTTTGAAATTGAATTATTTTTAGTGTAATCTAATTAGGAAATTAAGTGCATATTGAGTATTTTTAATATTATGATTAACAACAATCACACAAATATATATGTTAGTTCAACTCACAATAGCTAGTAGAAAGGAGTGAGAAATTTGAAATTTAAATTCAAGATCATCTAAATTTCTATTTTCTTATAGTGAGATTAAACTATAATGAAAATGTTAATCCCTAAAATCCTTAATTGCAACATGATGACCACCCATAGAGATGAAATATTATCACAATTTAATGTCAATTAAACTTATATTAGGTTATATTATAACAATTGCAGAGTTGGAGACAAAAATTCCTTAATTTTCCTCTCTTTAATTATGCCTTGGGTATTGAAGTAAGTGTAGTTGTAATGAATAAAAGGGAGTGATAATATGTTTGGAATTTAACTTATTGTAAAATAGTCATAAAGATTGTTCTCAAATTAGTCTAGTTATAATTAAATGGTATGGTCTTGTTATTCTTTTGTTTCTATAGATTGGGTTATGGACTAATTTTGAGTGATGAGGTCATGCAACTTAGGATTTATTGATCAAAACACATGTTCACCACATTTGGGAGTGCACATGGATTTTGACTAGTAAATAAGTTAAAATAGTTTCTCCTTCCACAAAAAATTCATATTCTAGTAGTAGTGTATATGTGTCATGTGTAGAGAAAATAAGCTTGACAAAATTGTAAAAAAATAAGTACATAAAGAATCTAAACCAATACCATAATAAAAGAGAAAGGAAACATATAATACATAATATTTTCTTACATAAAAAAACCAATATAATAACTTTTTTCTTATTGCATATTATTTTTTTCACTATAATAATAAATCTTTTACACAAATCTAATGTATTTTTAAATATTAAAAGGAAAAAAATAGTGGTAAATGAAAATACTATGGGCATTGAAACCATGGGTAAAATAAAATAAAAAAGAACCTAATTTTTTTCTTGACCACAAAACCTATAGATTGGAATATGGTTATGCATTATTTAAGGCAAGTGTAAAACAATAAAATTAAACATCACATATCCAACATTATGTGTTTGTCTATTATTATTACATTATGTTTGTTACATCCTTACTACTCTTGGGAAGAGGGCTATGTCATGGTTCATTTGAATGGGCTCATATTGCACTACCATAATCAAAAAGATATAAATTACATCAAGAATTAGAGTGATTAGCTAGAAGATAATAAGGAATAATACATGTAATTCAATGGTTAAGGATAATGATCTACCTCTTGTAAACTTATAATTTGATGATTCTAATTAGGATTAGAAATATTTGAATGCAATTGTAGAATCATTTAATTCAAATATGTTGGTAGATTCATGCTTTTAGACAGCAAGGAATCAATATTATTATTTACATTCTTATAAGTGATTTCTCATTAATTAATGATATTTTTTCATTATTGAATGGACCTTTTCTATAATTAAATTTGATGATCTATTCTATGAGTAAGAAAATTTATTGAAATATTAAACATGGATGATACATTTTTTATTGATTCTTCATGTTAAAAGATAAATTATGTTATAATAAAGCGGTAACTCTATAGGAATTTAAATTCACGTCATTGTATAATATCATACTCAAGTGTCAATATTTTTCCTCTTTCTAGAGATGGATCATGGAATATGATTCAAAATAGTAATAAAAAAGTACATACACAATTATTAGGAGGCTCTATTATTTTCATAGACTATGGAAATATCATGTCTACTAGCACATCCAAGTAGAAGGTAAGGAAAACACAAGGAGAACAAGGTGCCAAACCTCAAAGGAAATAGAGAAAACTCATGAATCCACTACAATACCAGGAACCCCAAAAACAACCTACAAGTAACAAGCAAGGTAGGGAAAAGGCTCCACCTACACATGCACCAGGAACACCACATTCCCAAGAAACAATAACACAAAAGGAAGAGGATTCTCCAACACACACACAAACATAACAACATCATCATCTTCATCTAAATTGGCCTCTCCGTCAAACATTCCCTCGCCAACATTCAAACTTGAGTTCTCGCCACTTATCCCACTCTTCTATGTCCTAATAAACCCTTTTTATATATCTAGTTAAGTACTGCACTTAGTCTTTTTACCATTGCACCCTCTAGGGTATAAAATGACTACGTAATGGATACCAAGGTACATAGATCTCCAAACTATAATTCCCTATTTCCTCTTGCTAATAGGTAGAACAACCAAATAAGAAGAGACTTGGAAAAGAAAAGGAATAATTTAGATGAAACACAATGATAAGGGACCAAGCCTAAGAGGTCAAGGAAGGGTAAATAGCATTGAAGAGAGAAAGAAGATGATGTGATCTATCATGATAATAAGGGAGATCACTATAGTAGTTATTTCAAGGGTAGATATAATGGTGAAATTGATTACAAAGAAGAAAGAGTAGAAGACACCTAAAATAGAGAAGACCAAGATGATCATGGAGGATATTATTAGTAGGATAGAAAAGTCCATGTGAGAGGAAAAGGAAAAGATACTTTAGTGTCCAATTTTTTTCAGGTGTGTGGAGGAAGGAAATAAAATATTGGATTACTTAGTGAAATAAGTAGAATGTGGAACAAGAGGTAAATTCAATAATGAGAGGTCACCTCCTTCAAATAAGGACCATATAGATGGCTATTTGATTTTTTCAAGAGATCAAAGGTGGTATAAGAGAGGTAAACTATCAAAGAGAAAGAGTTTGTTCATGACTTGATGTAGGGAAAGTGGAAAATGTTATAATGTATTGGTGGATATTTTATAGTAAAAAATATAATGTCTATATAATTGATTCATAATTTGGGGCTAAGGAGGATGATGCATATGCACCTATATTTACTTTCTTTTTTAAAATAGGAGGTCACATTTTGATGAAGGAATAGTGTTGGATGAGGTTTAATAGAAACGCATACCATGAAGAGGTGTTCTTTGACATTATCCCAATGGATGTGTGTCATTTATGTTAAGGAGGCCATGGAATTTTAACAAAGATGTGGGGAATGAGAGGAGGAATAACATGTATGCTATATGGAAGGATGTCCATAATTACAATTTGATACCACTAAGGGTAAGTGAGGGATGATCTTATAGCAGCATAGGGTTACACATTAAGGAAGAAGAGCATTTGTTGATCTTGAATATGTGCGACATTATTTTATGGGTGCTAGCACTAAAAATACAAATGAATTAGAAAAAATAGTTGGAATTGATAAAGGATGCCATTAAAATGACGTAATCTATAGGATAGAAAAATTAACAAGAGGATGGGGATTTACATTGAGGAACCTATAGTTGTTGAGAGTAAAATGGAAGGATATGTGGTAGCCAAGAAAGAGGATGATATATGTGAGGGAATAGTTGATAAAAAAATAAAATTGGTCCAATATTGAATATAGAGAAATGTAAGTAATGTGTAAGATATGTAGGGGAAGAAATCAATTAATAAAAGGGGTGAAAGTAGTTATCAAGGTGGATTTATTTTGGAATACTTAAAAATATGTAAAGAATGAGTTTAAGAAGAAACAATGGTAAAATTTACATGCTAGCATGAATTCACATTGAAATGAGGGACTCATTTTTTGTTTACCCTAAGTATGTAGTGCAGGGGCATCTCAATGGAATTGTGATGAATTTTAATTGTGTTTAAAAATATAGAATTTTGTGGTAAATCATATAGTTGAAAATCTATAATCATGAAAAGTAGACACATTTCATTATATTAAGTAATTTAGTTTTATAGTTTTAATAGTAGTTGTGCATGTGTGAATGATTAGTATTTTGTTAAATTTTGAGGTCATTTGTATGGGTTTAGTTTTGTGATTTATGGAATTACTTTCTAAAATTCAGCATAGTTGTTCAATTAGAACTATGGTGATTTGGAAAGGTTATTTTGGATTTTTCCAAAGGAAATATATTATCGATGGTGTGTGTTGAATGAAAATGAGATTATCCACTTATACATAATTAGAATACATAATATTTATTATAGGTAAAAATCAAATTTCATATGGTTTCAAGCTTTGTGTCATCTCAAGGTTGATGCAAATTATGTGGGAATCTATAAAAATGTATAACCATGACATTTAAATCCTATTACAAGAAAGTAAATAAGGCTAAGGAGGATAGTGGAGTCATAGGTAGGATAACAAGAAGAGGTGAGTGATACAAGAGGTAGTATGATGTGAAGTACTATCATGTGAGGGGGTTATATAGTGTTGTTATAATGTAGTGTTGTAACTAAGTGGCAAGTTTGAAAGTGGTGTTTCTAGATTAATTATTTATGTGTATGTGAAAATTGATTCTAATAAATTATATTTAAGTTTATGAAGCTAATATAATAATATATCTTTAGAGGTTATATTTATTTCCTCATTAGAAATTTTCTCAATGTAAGTATAATGTTATTTTTTGGTGTGCTTTTGATTCTATATATGTTAAACTTTATGGTTTACATAGTTGGATAGTCCTTCTTAGTACCCTTTGGAAATGATTGTATCACATATATAAAGAGGGAGAGGGATAGGGAAAGATAAAGAAGTAAAAAGAGAGAGGGATGGAGAGATGGAGAGGGGGGAGAGATAGATGGATGGGGCGTGAGAGGAGTAGAGGGAGTGATATTGAGAGATGGGGAAGATAGAGATGGAAAAGGGGTTAGAGAGTGAGAGAGAGGTAGGTAGGGAGGGGATATAGATAAAAAGAGAAACATGGAGATGGAGTTAGCAAGAGAGATAGAGAGAGTGATGGATAGAGATCAAAGAAATAGAGAGGGAGAGAGATAAAGATAAAGAGGGAAAACATATATAGTTATATTGTTATTAATTATTTTTCATAGTGACTTAGTTTCTAATGGTTTTGCATAGTGATTTTATTATTAGTACTTCAAGCTTCTCTTCACTTAAGGAATGTGAAATACTCTATTAACAAAATTAACTCATGGATGTAGAATCTTGTTTGGAACTACTAACCTGCATTAGTAGTGATAAATAAATAAAATAAAGGAAAATTATACTTAAAACATAAAATAAATAAGTTAATCACTTATAAATTATAAAAATTACTTGCTATTATCCTAATTAACATAATTAGTTATGTGGAAACAACAAAGCGGGGCTTTGATTGAGGCAAACCCCTATACAACCCAACATTTTTCCCCACTTGCCTGTGTGTAGGTGAACGTGCATGTGGAGCTCGTTGGGGAACTAGAGCATTAGTGAGATGATCTTTGCCACCCTTGTATTCATCTACTTACTTTATCATTTATGGACTTACTTTTGTACTTTATCATTATGTTAATTTCACTAAAACCACTTTACTAGGCAGTTAGTAGTTTTTGGGTTTTTATTTTGTACTTTACATTTTTTGGTCATACAGACACCAATACACCAAAGATATGCCAACACATCATTTTTTTCGTCCCAAACCTGTGTTGCCATCCTTAGACATAGAGCTCTTTGAGTTACAATTTAAACTCCAAAAGCTAACTCATCTAGAACTAAACTTTGAAGTTTCAAAACCTCTGACTGATCGAGTAGAAAGATGACCAGGAAAGACTTGCAACTCAACAAAGTGAACCATCAAAAAAGTTGGAGAATTGGTAAGTTATGAAAATTTAGAACTTTGCAAAAATATAAACTCTAAGGACTAGCGACTAAGGTTAAGAAAATCCAAAAAAAATTATATTGTATTCCATGGTATTGAATTTGATATGTGATTTAGCATCATTTTTAAAGAACGACACTTATTACACTACGTATAAATTCCTATTGCATTTCAATTCACACAATCTTTGATATATAACTAAATTGAATATTATTAATCCATTCCTTGAACAAAAGCTAACATTTCAACATCCATAACTTATAAGTTATAAGCTAACAAAAGCTAACAGTTCAACATAAATAACTTATAAAGGCATCCAGTGTCCACCCAACTTAAACAATAAAAGCTCAAACTACCAAATCACCTAAATTATATAGGGAAATCCTTATGTATCCATCACCATAAAATATTTATTCACAGATAAACATTCCACAGCAATGAAACTATCCAAAAATCTATCAATCTCATATAGTTGCTCTATAGAAATTTTATTCATAGATAATAACACCATAGCAATATATAGAAAAATTATATCATCTCTCATCCCAATAATAGATATCACAGTAGCAAATGTTCAGTATAAACAAAATAAATCTATACACCATAACTCAAATATTATCCATGCATAAACTCCACCAATGTCTTCTATTTCAAAATAACAGATAATAGCCAAAATAACAGAGTTTTCCCTAATGAGTAAATCAAAGTTTGCTCAAAAGAGCGTAATCACATTAGCTGAACCAATATTTAAACATAGTCAATGTCTTTGGTAATGGTTTCTTGAAAGTAACCATACTCAAAATTAAAAGAAGTCATTAACTTAAAAGTGCCAACTTTAAAGAAAGTATACAAAAATGCTAAAAAATAAACTATGCATCATTCCTAGCTGCTTCAACTTCACCAACTTCCAGCTCCTCATTCTCTCCTTGTCACAAAAAATTCTCCTGCATCTTCATTCTAGCTTTATATTCCTTGTACTTGGTAATGATTGCAAAAATCTCCTTGCTACCTGGTGTCAATGTGATCTAAAGTCCAGTTCTCAATTTTTTGAGAGCAACTTCAGACTCATTCAGTGTGTCAGACCTCCTTTCTGCTTCAACTTTAAATTTTTTGAGATAAAGCTCCAGCCTCCCAAGCTTTGAGAAATATTCTTTAGTCATCGTAACAAGATGTGCTACTTCTTTGTTGAAGACTTCTCTTAAATTTGAGCAGATTTCTTTTGTGTCTAGAATTTTCTCATCAAAATCATCTGTTATCTTCACTTGCAAATCATTAAAGTTCCCCTTGATTTCTTCTAACATATCCAAGTACTTCTCCAACACTTTTGTGATTTACTTTACCAGGTCATCATATATG
>VDFB02171611.1:0-12009 GCA_007258455.2 Sequoia sempervirens
AAGCTAAAAAATATATTACATGTTTTTCAGGAGTTGACAACTGGGAATCTAAGAGTGCAAACATGAAGGTAAATAACCTAGATCTCCGTTTCAGAAACCCTAATAGGGACCCATTTGCCACTAAAGGCGAATGAGTCCTTTGTGCCCAAAAAATAGGCTTCTTGCAGTAAGGTACACATCAATTTGAGCTCTAAAAACTCCCCTCATAGTTTCTATAATAGTTAGGGTTAGTTTTTTATTGTTATTTGTATCTTTTGGCTCTCATAATTGAGTGTTTCATAGTGAAAATTAGTTGGTTCATCATCCAGATCCATTCATATTGGTGATAAACCCTATTTTTCTATGTTTCAGTTCTAACATGTAGAAATGATCAAAATCCAAAATTTTAGAAAAACTACAGCTTGTAACCATTTTCACATTCTTTTTCCCGTATCACATCATTGTATTCTAGTTGCATTTTTTTCCATAGTGTTTGATATTATGACCACCATTTTTGCATACACCTCAATCATGTTATCAATAATTTTATAAAAAGTATAAATATTTCTAATTGTAGTTTGTGGAGGTTGGAATATAATTATTAGGGATTTATTTATAAATTTTCCTAACATGGTTATAATTTTAGACACCTATAGCATTCCCATTTCATATATATTTTTTCATTCATAAGTTAATTGTCCAATCTGCAATCCCATCCCTGGAGTATGTAACAAATATTATTAAATAGATAGGATATTTCAATCAACTACTTTTGACTTTCAATTGAATAGATTTATATGAAATGATAAATGAGTAGGTTTTTTAGTTAGTACACAAATAATTTTCTCATAAATATATAGTAAATATTTATTCTTATCAAAAACTCAACTTCAACTATATTTTGATTAATAGGGAAAAATGGGTTTTGAAGGGACCTGAAACCTTTTACAATGTAAAAGAGGGAAATTTGCTCAAAGATAAAGAAATTAAAGCATCAAAGAAAACCAACAACCAAAAAATAGGGACCCAATAACAAAGAAACAAAAATAGAAAACAACACAAAAGGAGAGACTATTTCATGTTCTTCAAGGTGTTAGCCACCTTGATCTCTTGGTTTCAATGCAGTTCAACCATGTCCATTAATTATTTCTTTTCCTTCTCAAAGGTCTTCCTTAGATTACCCCTAATTCTAGTATAAGGGACTTTTTCCTCATCCTTTCTGACCTTCTTCCCCTTCCCCTTCGAAGGTTGATCCTTCTCCATCAGCTCCACAAAGTATAGTTGATCTTCCCTAAGGTGACTGATCTTAGCAAATAAAACCTCTAGGGACTCAACACTGTTTTTGACTGAACTATGGCTAACCTGTAATAACTTCTTAATGTTCGCATTTGTTTCATTGATCTTTGCCTTCATCTCATAAAGGTGAATTTCACACAGGGTCTTGAAGTCCGAAAAAGAGCACTCTAAATCCACAATCCTCTCAATCAGAATATTTGAGGAGGAACCCTTCACAATGTTTTACATGTTCTCTTTCAAAGCCCTGATCTTGATATTTACCCTATTAAATTCCTATAGCGTCTGCTTTGCAAGCTTAAAAGTGCATGTGGCCCTTGAGCAAGCCATATCAAGAAGCTCAAACATGGAAGTATTCTCATCATTCAAGTATGAAAACTTCAACTATGTTACTTACAATTGTTGCTATTAATAAAACTTTGGGTCAACATCAACCATAACAACTATAATATTCATCTAGAAAAAATTGTTAATCTCAAATTTGATCTACCATACCTCTAAATTATTACCAACTCCCATCTATAAATTACACAATAGATAATCATATTACAATACTAAAAATGTACATACTATACATATGACTTGCAAGAATATTTTAACTCAAATTATTATTCAACCTACGCCTAAATTCATAAGCCAAAACTCACTATCAACTAACTAACGAATACTATTATTGCAATACTAGATAGATAAATACTTATCACTACATGACACATTTTTTAAATTATTTTTCCATTATTTTACTTGAACATTCAAAAGAATAGACAAGAATAAGTGACATGAATAGATGTCATCCAAAAATATAAAAAAAAATATCATACTTTGTATAATAGAAATCTCTTAAATGTACATATACGTTGGGTTCCCACAATAGGTGAATATTACCACCAAAAAAACAAAGCCAGAAAACATTTATATACATTTTGGAGAAAAGTTTTTGGGCAAGTGCTGTATACATCATTTCAATGGAAGTCCCTATTTATCTCTAAGCGTTTCTAAATACTTGATTTCGATGGAAGCAATTATATAGCTCCACTTTTATCTAAATACTTCGTTCCAATGGAAGCAACTATCTAACACTAACCTCTGTGAATCAGGAAACCAATCTTAGCCCTTGGAAGCTTGAACGGTACATCTTGGTGATCTCTTTCTCCATACTCACTGGCTCACCAACGCCCATGGCATTAAAAGCTCCACATCGCAATCCTTTTCTAATATTACCTTGCTAAACTAAGTGAAATCCCAAAGTGATGTAAACTCCTCCTCTCGATCTTCTTCTCTCCTCACTGGGTTTTCAAAGATAAGAGACGATCCGATCAGTACTCCATCTGCAATGTTCAGTACTCGCTTTTCTAATATTACCATATCCTTTTTTTCTTCTTTGGCACCCTGATTTCTGACACCCACAATCCCCACTTCCTTTTTCTTACGCCTATATATGTTGGATGCTTTGTTCCCCTCCTATTTGAATTTACACTACTACATTCCTTCCCCATAGATGATTGGAAGGGCCTAAAACAATCCTTACGCTAGTATTCCAATTTTGGTAGAAATAGGTTAACACATTCAAGTGCTAGGGAACCGTCAATTTACTTGTAGAAGAATGGTAGTAGTAGTGCAAATACAGTAGAAACACTATTAAACATGGCTTCCTTGCCTAACGAGCTCAAAACAAAACACAGTGCAGAGTTGACACTACTAGATTTTCACGTAGTTCCTCCTCTAATCACTACATCAAGATAACCTATATAAACAGATTTTTTTCTATGGCTTAACAAAGTTAGAGCTAACCGGATATCATCACTTCCCAACCAGAATGAACTTACTGATATGTGGTCATGTATTCTTATATTTCAGTTGGTTCTTTCACCTGGCGACACACTAACAACCGAATCAAAGAAGAGAAATCTTTGATTTCCTTATATTAGACAAATACAACGTATATGTAAACTAAACGAAACCTCCTCTGCTTGACCCAATTGATTTAGACAAATTTAATATATATATTCAATTATAAATAGGTTAAAATTATATTTGTTAGACTTTACTCAAACATCAAACAGGTTAATAGATAAACAGTCAATGCCATATTTGTTGCCCTTTGGCCTTTATTTGTGACATTTTCTACTTTTTCAGTTGCATGCACCTTTCGCTATCAAGAACATAGCATACAAGCCCACCTCAATTGGACCACCTTGTCGGCCAATGAAAACAAACTAATATTTATTTCAGTGAAAGCAGTGTGAATGAATTGATCAGTTTGGACGGTATTGAAAAGCATGTTGTTGGCAGAAGCACGTGTAACTACAGGTCTGCCACCTGTCACTGTTGCCTGTCTTAAATGATAGTATGCTTTAATATGCTTTAAATCGTATTTAATGACAAAATGACACCTTTGATTGGGGTTTAACCTTCGATTTCTGCGTACATACAATGTTCTGAAAACTCAGTCATAATTTCAGTAAAACTATTGTTTAGAAAAAGAAATGGTTCTTCCCTTCTATTCAGGCAACAATCATAGAGTCTGTTAATTTAGAAAGTTAGGCAAATTCCTCACGGGCAAAAGAATAATGTAGATTCCTCTTCTGAATTGAGATTATTTTCACATTATCTGAATGAAAGTGTTACCTAGTTCAACCATGATTAGGGGAGAGGGGTCTAGTTGTGCAGGGTCTAATAGTTGAGCAGTCAATTGTGATTACAATATTCAGTCTTAACACATATTTATACTATATATTGTAAATAAATAGTCTACATGTAAATAAAAAAATAACCAAAATTTGATCAAAATGGACGCATACTTGAACACATGAGAACCTTTGATAGTTATATAAAAAAAACATAAATACATTTATGAAGAAATGAAATAAGTATTTTTTTGTCTCAAATAAAATATCATAACTATCCACTAAGTGTGTCATTTATAAAATAAAATGCTCATTTAATAAAATAATACACTCATTTAAACAAGTTATGTTATCATAGTGAAAAAATATTGTTCTTATATGTACAACTATTGGGGTAGCAATGTACAAGCATTGAAGTATTTTATATTAATAGTAAAAACTGAACACGATAAATACCATGTATTTTCCCATTAAATGTGAAGGATTTTAAAAAAGTTTTAGTGTCCAACTATTGGTCCATTTTTGTTTGATATAAGTTGTATTTTATATAAGTATGTGTTGTTTTTATAACAACAAATAGTTTTTTTGTGTTCAACTATTGGTCGATATGTGTTAAATATAAAAGCTAGGGGTGATCCCACAATAATGGGTTACAATTTTTGGCCAAACTTGACATTAAAATCAGGATTTTTCACCAGACATTCACTTTCTTACACCTATAGCAGCTAAACCATTAAGGTTTTGAAGATGAATCAAACTAGTTATTTGTTAGATATTTTGTGTAGATTCTAATTATATATATTTTTTTAAATTAAAAAATAAATTGTGAATTATTTTATGTAATTTTTAATAACATATTTTTTCTACTAATCAGCATTTTTAAAAAGTGATGTTCACTTCGGTGCACATAACTTTTATTTATACATAGGATAAAATTCTGATTTTTAAAATGCAATTTTTTTACACCAATATCTAGGGGATGGATATTTTTTCATAATTTTTTGTTACATATATTTTTTTTAATTAATTTATTCAAGTCAGCGTAATTATAATTTGGACAGAGGTGTACTTCATAGCGTAACTTTTTTGTATTAGTTTGGATGCTTATTATTCTTTTTTGTTGGAATAAGGAGATCAATACCTAGGCACATGTATTTTTTAGAATTTTTTTCTACATTTTATTTTTTTATGTGTGAAATAAAGAACTTGATGTTCATTGAAAATCCTACATTCATAGGAAATAAGAAATATTTATATAATAATCAAATTAAACATATTTAAAATTATACTTTTTAGGAAGCTTATAATAAGGGCTACATGGTTACAAAGCATAAATTTTAAATGAATTCATTTGATCACTCAAAAGGTAAATCAAAAGTGGTTTTTTATCAGCATTTTGATAGGTGTAGAGGAGACTCGATTATAGGTATGGTTTAAATCTAACAAGGTTCTATCCAAGGGGGTTTGATCTAAGGGGGTTTGATCAATCTCTCTTTAATTAAAATAATTTAAATGGAACCTTTAAAGTCATAAATCATTGTATTTTCTAAAAATATGTGATTTCGGGCAAAAATCAGGATGTCCCAGAAAGTGTAACCCATTATTGTGGCAGCACCCCTAGAGATATCAAAGATTTATGGTTATTAAAAGGTATTTGGTCCATTTAGGTTGCATATTAGTTTTATTTTAAATAAAAATATGATATTCTATAAGCAACAATTGATATTTTGTAGTTGAACTACTTGGGGTCCCATGATTAAGTTTTGGTCAAATCTTTAAAACAATAAATTTTAGACTCTTATCAATAGATTAGATATGCTAATGTGGTTAGTTGCATGATGAGTCACACCTCCAAACCTTAGTTATAGACAAATAGGAGGCTAGTGCACATTTCAAAAAAAAATAGAAGGTTGTACAATATTCCAATTAATCACTACATGCTGAGAAAGTTAGCCCACATGACTACTAGCCCCTCTCCCCTATAGGGAAGTCATTATATTCCCCAAATTACCATTGAGATTGAAATAATCAAAGAGCATGAGTGTATATAATTTTTTATTTTTATTTTTTAGAAAGGAAAATTTCTTGTCTAAGGTATATTTCAACAAGTTTTTGAATGAGGAAACAATTTAGCTGATTTAGTAAGATATTTTATGTTTATAATTATAATGAATTGTTTCCAAATATTTAAGTATCAACATTTTATAACTCCAAATTTTAAAATTGTAGTGATTGCTTTGTGAATGTTTTTTTTTTAGGGAGTAAAATCCCTTTTCCAAAAGTTTAGGCTAATTAGATAATTCTTAAAATAAATTATTTAGTTAAAAATTAAATTTTGAAATTGATAAAATTTTAAATTATTTGTTTTGGAAAGTAATATAGAAGAATAAGATATTTAGATTTCAAAGTAATGATGAAAATAAATATTGATGTTATATTAATCCTTGCTGTAAGATTAATGTCTAGTATTTTAGAATCTCACAAATATCTATAGCTCAAATTGAGCCCCTTGGAACCAAACCAAAACACTACAAGAATTACTTGATGCATGACATTGACATACAACCCATTGGATCTATTTGATAGACTGTAGAATATTGTATTGTTTGTTATCTTGATGTCTAATACTTGAGCTACATATTGTCATCTCAAAACTTTTGTTAATTCAATTTTAGGGAAAAATGCTCATTCCAATATTGTTTGTGGCTTAGACAATGAGCTTGAAAAATAACTTTTTTAATATTTAATATTCGGATCTACAATTTTATTATATTTTCAAAATATCTATATGAGACTAGTTATGTGTTAAATATATTTAAATGAGACCAATTAAATATTAAATATATTTTATTATTTATTGGTATTGGCAACCAAATTTGAAGTGGGCTTTACTATGTATCAATTAGTAAAAATTTGGTCATTTGTAATGCCATCAACCCTCCCAAGGGCCCTAGTCCCACTGTGAACTTGGATGAAACCTCGCCCACCACTCGCTACATCACCCAGGCTTGGGGAAAATCACCGCTAATGGTGAAAACCCTCCTAAACCCATCAAAATTGTGTCCTTCCCTGCAACTACCCCCATTTCCAAATCTAGCTCAGATAACTCGAATAACTCGGAGGACGAGTCTTGGAATCCTACCTCTGGGAATTTTCCTATGCACTCCACTGTTCATGTTGAGGTGTCTGATATCCCCAACACCCCTCCTGATTTTAACCCTCCCATTCCCAAGAATTCTCCTAAACCTTGCATTAATCTAGATGGGACCTGTATTGATCCCAATGTGGGTAATTGATAGGAAGGGGTTGGATGGAACAATCACTGTTCCATGCTTTGGATCTTGCTTGGGAAGACCCCCATGGTGTCACACTCCACCACCTTAACCTATAGGACCTACTACTTGTGCAGGTTCCCCTGGTTCACCTTGCCAACCCAACTATCAAGTCAAATCCTACCAACCAAGCCAACCTTGGTGCAATGCTTCAACTCTTCCTTAGCCCTTAATCTACCTTAAAGGCTAACCTATCCTCAACACACAATTAGATCTTCGCAGGGGTGTAGAGATGCCTCCAATAGTTTCAAAACATCCTCCTAGGGTTCATGAAGGTTCACCAAACTCCAACTTTTCATCGCTTTCACCAAACCCTCATCTAGGGTTAAAAAGGCTACTAGCCCATGAGCCCCAATTAGGTCTCCATCTCCGAGAAAATAGGCCAGTCCTTGAAAGTTTCCCAAAGTACATAGGATCTTTCTTTAGGTTTCCTGGTCCATATGCCCACCTCTCAAAGATTTTTGGGGTCTTGGGCCTTTACCTGCCGTACAAAGCCTCAACTTGAAAATGGGCATAAACTAGGGTTTTTTAAGCCATTTCTGGTTGCTTTCAAACTATCAAGTCTTTCACCGACCAAATGAGTTAGTGGAGTTTCCTCCTGATTACCAAACCTTGGCAAGATTTCCACCTACCTTCTCTGAAAGGAAATTTACTAAGAACTTGTGACCCCTACAAGTTATGTGCTCTGCACTACTTGTCTTCCCTAGCCAGAGTCTTCCTGGCTCACCTAGGGAAAGACTTTGCCAACAACTCCTGTGCTCACACAAACCCTAAATCCTACCATATTTACACACATGGAGTATAGTCATTGTTCCCAAAAGTCCGTACAATTTGTATGGTGGGAAAGTGAGCTAATACTCCATTTTCTCCAAACTATCTGGTTTAGACCAGCAACAGTGTGGAAGCAAATTTATTTACAAATAGTGCTTGAAAATGAAATAAGGAAACTAATTATTGACACACAAAGCTTGAAATACTAGCAACTCTACATCCTACATTAGTTTTAGTGCTTGTTCAATCCATTAAAGCAACACTTTTCAACAAAACACGGAAAACTAACACACAAAACACTCTATTTTCTTAATTTCAAAAAAACTTTAATTCCTAACAAAGATGCTTCCAACCCTACTCACAGGTCGAGGCACACCTTATATAGGGTTCCTCAATCAATTATCCTCCCTTGGTCAAACATGTTAGCTATCATGTGGAAAAGTTACAAAAATGTACCATTTTGCAACTTTTGCCAATTTCCTAGTAAACTAAGTAAAATGAGTTTTTGTAAACTCATCCACCCTTTCCACTCCTTGACCAACTAATCACAACTGACTAAGACATACTCTTTAACCTCTAACTCAATCAAAATGGTCAACATGACCTTCAAGGTAACATATCAAAAATAAAAATTCATTCTAAACTTACTAATTGCCTAGGGTTTCCTAGGTGCTTCTGCACCATTCTCCCCCTCTCTGCACAAACACTAAGGAATGTGAGGAGAGATCAGTGACACATCAATGCCCTACTTCTTAATCTAAGCTTCATCTACCCATGTAGCCTCAGATTCATGTTTGTTCTTCCATTTGATAAGATGGTCAATGTACACCTTATGCCTTATAGATTTCTTCACTCTTGACTCCAAGATCCTCTCTACTTGTAGCTTGTCTGGAGTAGGTAAGGCTATGTTGCTTATATCCTTGAAGATCTCCCTACTGTTCTGATCTAAGTCATTGATTGATCCCTTATACCTGATCAAATCAGTGTTGGTATGTAGTGACTGATCATGCTATACTGTATAGCCCATGGTATATTGTACACCCCAGCCCCCTGTCCTCGCTGGGGTCCCCGAGAAATTTTTTTTGCCATTTTTTTCATGTCATTAGTGAAAAAGGAAAAATATCTGAAAAAGAAAGAAAACTGACTTTGTAAAACCCAAATTCTAGAAGCTTCTAAAAGCTTGTTAAAAGGGGTTTGGGATGGGGGTTACAGTATGATGAAAAATGTGATTATTCGCAAGATTGTAATAGATTTTGCACTGGATAATAAAAGTATTGGATGGCTGGGGTTTGGTGGATGTAGCCCAGATTGGGTGAACCATGTTAAATTCTTTGTGTTATGATTTATTCTATGTATGTTTTAGTTTCTCTGTTTATTATTTAAATCTACATTTAATTGTTAGATATCTGCCATCTCTAACCCTAACAAGTGGTATCAAAGCGAGTTGTGTTTCGACTATCATTTGTAGGAAGGTCTCGCGGCTGAGTGGGAGACTCACGGTTGAGTGGGATTAATGGTAGATGAGGGTAAGAAGGTTGAGAAGTTTAGCGGGCAGAACTATCAGTTATGGAGGATGCAGATGGAGTACTATCTCTATCAGAAAGATTTATGGCGGCCATTGGAAGGGAAAGCCAAGAAACCTGCAGCAATGTCAGATGAGGACTGAGAGATCTTGGATAGAAAGGCTCTTGGTAGTATTCGTTTATGCCTGGCACAATCAGTCGCATTCAATATTACAATATCAAAGACAACTCAAGAGTTGATGGAAACCCTGGCGAAGTTATATGAAAATCCTTCTGCTTCAAATAAGGTATTTCTTATGAAGCGTTTATTTAATATGAAAATGGTAGAAGGTGGGTCAGTTACTGATCATTTGAATGAGTTTAATACGGTCACCAGTCAATTAACTTCTGTAAAAGTAAACTTTGATGAAGAAGTTAGGGCTCTTTTGATTATGTGTTCTTTGCCTGAAAGCTGGAATAGCTTGGTAATCACTGTTAGCAATTCTATTTCTGGTTCAAATACATTGAAGTTTGATGATGTTGTTGGTGTTGTTTTGAGTGAGGAAATTTGTAGGAAAAGCTCAGGTGGAACATCCACATTAGGCAGTGTTTTGAATTCAGAAAGCAGGGGCAGAACAAAGGAGAGAGGAAACAATTCTGGAAATCGTGGGAAGTCACAAGGTAAATCAAAGGACAAAAAGTCCCAATCTAGAGATAAGAGGGATTGCTGGTACTGTGGTAAGCTGGGTCATTTGAAGAAAGATTGCTAGTCTCAAAAAAATAAAGATGGAGACAAAAAATAAGGAAGCAAAGAAGCAAATGTGGTAAGTAACAAATCTGATGAGGATGCTTTGATTCTTTCCCTTGATAATGCTGATGATTCTTGGGTGTTAGATTCAGGGGCTTCATTTCATGCTACTCCCCATAGAAGTTATTTTCTTGATTATGTCCAAGGGGATTTTGGGCTAGTTTATTTAGGAGATAACGAACCCTGTCAAATTGTTGGAAAGGGAAGAATCAAGATTAAGTTGTAGAATGGGAATCATTGGCTACTACATGAGGTAAGGAATGTTCTAAAGTTAAGCAGAAATTTAATTTCAGTAGGGCAACTAGATGATGAAGGTTGTGTTGTTACATTTAGTGATAAAAATTGGAAGGTTACATAGAGTGCCTTAGTAGTAGAAAAAGGTATGAAAGTAGGCACCTTATATCTTTGTACAGGACATACTGTTCCTTCTACTTTAATTGTTACAGAAAAGGGTCAATCTTCAGGAATAGTTGCTTCAGTTCAGCAAGTAAAAGATCATACAGTTGATGTGGAATCTAAATCAGCACTATGTCATAATAGACTTGGGCAAATGAGTGCAAAAGGTATGAAAGTACTTCATTCAAATAATATTTTACCAGGTCTAAAATGTGTTAATATGGATTTTTGTCAAAGTTGTGTCTATGGAAAACAAAAGAGAGTTAGTTTTCTCAAGGATGGGAAGCAAAAGAAAGATGAGAAATTGGAGCTTGTGCATACAGATGTATGGGGACCAGCTGAGGTATCTTTTCTTGGTGGCTTTCTGTATTATGTTACATTCATTGATGATGCAACTAGGAAGGTGTGGATTTATTTTCTTAGGCAGAAATCTAATGTATTTGAAACTTTTAAAAAATGGAGAAGCTTGGTTGAGAATGAGACGGGTAAAAAGATAAAATGTCTCAGATCTGATAATGGTGGTGAGTATTGCAGTAAAGAGTTTGAAGATTATTGTTCCTCTAATGATATTTGTAGGCAGAAAATGGTTCCAAGGACTCCATAAGAAAATGGAATGGCCAAGCACATGAATAGATCAACAATGGAGTGTGCACAGACTATGAGATTGCATGTTGGGTTGCCTTTAACTATAAACACTGCTGTTTATTTAATCAATAGAGGTCCCTCTAATCCTTTGGGTTGTGGTATTCCAGAGGAAGCATGGAAGAGTAAGAAGGTGAGTTATTCTTTTCTCAAAACCTTCGGTTGTGAAGCATTTGCACATGTAGATTATGAAAATAGAACCAAGCTTGATGCAAAATCAAAGAAATGTGTATTTGTTGGATATGGCATTGATGAATTTGGTTATAGGCCTTGGGATTTTGAAAATCAGAAAATTGTGAGAAGCGAGGATGTCATATTCCATGAAAAAGTGTTGTACAAAGATCTGTTGCTGCAGCATGAAAAGAAAGAAAATGATTATGTAGTGTTGGATGATATTCCCAATAATAACATTTTAGTGGTTCCTCATGCTGGGCAACAACAACATCAACAAATACCACAAACTCCTGTTAGACGATCTTCAAGGATAAGTAGACCTCCAAAACGATTCTCTCCCTCTTTGTATACTATTTTGTTAATTGATGTTGGTGAACCAGAATATTATGATGAAGCTATGCAGGTGGATACCAAGGTTCAGTGGGAGCATGGAATGAAAGAAGAAATGGACTCCTTGCTGAAAAATTAGACTTGGGATTTATGCA
>VDFB02171612.1:0-13824 GCA_007258455.2 Sequoia sempervirens
GTCAACTGCGTTACCAGAATCATAAATGATACCGATGCTATAAAATGTCACCGGGTCAAGATGTGTTAGTGGCACTGGTGCTTATAGGTCATATGCGATTACTCAGCCTTCATCACAGTGGATTTACAATGAAATACAACTTTTTCAATGAATTTATTGTACTTTGAGCATATTCTAATAGTTGTTATAGAGTTTGCAGGTTTGAAGTTTAATTATGAAATCATTATAATCTTGAACATTTCAAGAATTTTCACATTAGACAGCAATGTTATGAATAATTTACAAGCACACCTCACAATTAGAACCAACCGTTCATTATTATTTCTTCATAATTGAAATAAGGTCGCTAGGAAAGGGAACACGTATATAATATAATACGCCTAAGAGAGTGACGTGATAAAACCAACTCCAAAATCAGCATAACTTAATAGATCTAAAATAGATTTTGAAATTGTAACACCATCAATCACTTGAAAGTCGATGCCACTCACAATCAATGCTACTCCCCCATTTTTCGAGTGGGGGAGTTTGATTTGGTGGCCCGTGCTATTAGCAATGATGATTATCTTTACTATGATGCCACCGGTGTTATCATTTGTGCAATTGGATCCAGATATAACAGTTATTGCTCAAATGTGGCAAGGACTTATTTGATAGATGCCAAAGATGTTTAGGGTAAGGCCTACAAGGTTTTGATGAAGGCACAGGAAGTAGCAATAAGTGCACCTGCTGTGGAAATCCTGAATGATAATAAGGATGTAATCATTTTGATTTTGGTAAACTAGATGTAATACAAAAATATAATTAATCAAGACTTAAGATTGCAAGACAGAATGACACCTCTACCCTCTACTAACAGATCTAAGTGGAAGGATTTCAAGACTACACATTTGTTCTTTAGCACATACAATTAGTTTCGTGTTCACACACTTATTGAGGGGGCAACTGCTAACTATCCTGCTATTATTAAGTTGATCCATTCTATTTTAATACATCATTGCTAATATTTTTAGCATCTACCACAAGGAAAATATTTTCTTTTATACCTTCCTTATGTAATCGTATGAATAAAATAATCAGTCTTTCATTTGATCCATTACTATTACTATCAGCTTATGAACTTTTGTCTAATTGTAACATGAAAATCAAAGAATTGTCAGTTACATCAAATTATATTTTTTTACACGAGTGACATATAAATGATTGTACCTAAAACAAAAGATAGACATACAGTAAAATGACCATTTACACGAGTCTTTCAAAGGATGATTATAAAACCCTTTTCAATTGCTTTAAATGTTCCAATATATATATATATAAACCTCCTACATTGAGTATACCATTGATTTCATTTTCCTTGCAAAAGTTTATAATGACTTTGAGAATTGTTGAGTGATGCTCTCTTAACCATTCAAAATATATTTCCAATTTTAATAGTATTACTTTATAATGGTATAAGGCAAATTCACTGTCAACAATTCACCGTCGCAAAATTCGCCGTCAACAATGACAAATTCAACTCAAGAAAAATTCACCGCCAACAATTCAATGTCACGGAAAATTAATACGATGAATTTTCCGGAGTGAATTGCTGGTGAAGAATTTTCCCGCGCTGAATTTTCTTTCGATAAATTACTGGCTGCAAATTTTCCTAGAACCCTTTATAATACATTTGATTTCAAGTTGAACAGTATTTCTATCCTCATCTTCTCTGGCTCTTGCTCTTGGGGGGTCAATCTACTCTATACACGCCTCCGATATGCTCCATTGTGTTCGATTTGTACCATTCAAGATTCCTAACGGTAAACTCTGCCAAGCCTGCTATGTTGAATAAGAGCTCAGTTTGCCACACAGAACACATGGTACAACTTCTATAAAAAATTTCTTCAACCATGTATTTACCAGCCTGTGACAGTACAACCTGTCTCTAGCGCTTACATGTTTTAAGCGCCGCTTTCTACCATAGCTGCAACACGATTTACATTGGCCTCTTCTGTCTTCTTCAGATTAATCTTTAATAGTTATTTAAGTCAACCATGCCACGGGAATCATAATGATACTCATGCTATAAAATGTCGCTGGTCAGAAGACGTGTTAGTGGCATTGGTGCTTATCGGTCATATGCGATTACTCAGCCTTCATCACAATGGATTTACAATGAAATACAACTCTGTCAATGAGTTTATTGTACTTTGAGTGTATTCTGATAGTTGTAATAGAGTTTGTAGGTTTGAAGTTTAATTATGAAATCATTATAATCTTGAAGATTTCAAGAATTTTCACATTAGACAGCAATGTTAAGTGAATAATTTCTTAAGGCACACCTCATAATTAGAACCAACTGTTCATTATTATTTCTTCAGAATTGAAATAAGGTCGCTAGAAAGGGAACACAGATATAATATATTACAGTCTAAGAGAGGACAGATAAAACTAACCCAAAACATTACAATCAATAGACTGAAATAGATTTGAAATTGTAACACCATCAATCACGGGAAAGCTGGATGCCACTCACAATCAATGCTACTCCCCTATTTTTCAGAGTGGGGGAGAGTTTGATTCAAGGCCTGGTGTTGTTAGCAATGATGATTGTCTTTACTATGATGCCACTGGTGTTATCATTTGTGCAATTGGATCCAGATATAACAGTTATTGCTCAAATGTGGCAAGGACTTATTTGATAGATGCCAAAGATGTTCAGGGTAAGGCCTACAAGGTTTTGTTGAAGGCACAGGAAGCAGCAATAAGTGCACTCAAGCAGGGAAACCCTCTTAGTGCAAATACTAAGGATGTAATCATTTTTATTTTGGTAAACTATATGTAATACAAAAATATAATTAATCAAGACTTAAGATTGCAAGATGAATGACACCCCTTACCCTACTAACAATGATCTAAGTGTAGTTGATTTCTAAGACTACACACATTTGTTCTTTAGCACATACAATTAGTTTCTATGTTCACACACTTATTGAGGGTGCAATATCTCCTTAACTATGTGTTATTATTAAGTTGATCCATTCTTATTTTAATACATCATTGCTAATATTTTAGCATCTACTAATAAGAAAATATTTTATTTTATACCTTTCCTTATGTACTGTATGAATAAAATAATTAGTCTTTCATTTGATCCATTACTATTACTATATCACAGTTATGAACTTTTCTCTAATTGTAATATGAAAATCAAAGAATTGTAAGTTAGATCAAATTATATTTTTTTAAACGAGTGACATATAAATGATTGTACCTAAAACAAAAGATAGACATATAGTAAAATGACCATTTACACGAGTCTTTCAAAGGATGACTATAAAACCCTTTTCAATTGCTTTAAATGTTCCAATATATATATATATATATATATATATATATATAAACCTCCTACATTGAGTATACCATTGATTTCATTTTCCTTGCAAAAGTTTATAATGACTTTGAGAATTGTTGAGTGATGCTCTCTTAACCATTCAAAATATATTTCCAATTTTAATAGTATTACTTTATAATGGTATAAGGCAAATTCTCTGTCAACAATTCACCGTCGCAAAATTCAGCGTCAACAATGACAAATTCATCTCAAGAAAAATTCACCGCCAGCAATTCAATGTCACGGAAAATTAATACGATGAATTTTCCGCAGTGAATTGCTGGTGAAGAATTTTCCCGCGGTGAATTTTCTGTCGATAAATTACTGGCTGCAAATTTTCCTAGAACCCTTTATAATACATTTGATTTCAAGTTGAACAGTATTTCTATCCTCATCTTCTCCGGCTCTTGCTCTTGGGGGGTCAATCTACTCTATACACGCCTCCGATATGCTCCATTGTGTTCGATTTGTACCATTCAAGATTCCTAACGGTAAACTCTGCCAAGCCTGCTATGTTGAATATGAGCTCAGTTTGGCACACAGAACACATGGTAGTACTTCTATAAAAAATTTCTTCAGCCATGTATTTACCAGCCTGTGAAAGTACAACCTGTCTCTAGCACTTACAGGTTTTAAGCGCTGCTTTCTACCATAGCTGCAACACGATTTACATTGGCCTCTTCTGTCTTCTTCAGATTAATCTTTTATAGTTATTTAAGTCAACCATGCCACGGGAATCATAATGATACTCATGCTATAAAATTCTGCTGGTCAGAAGACGTGTTAGTGGCACTGGTGCTTATCGGTCATATGCGATTACTCAGCCTTCATCACAATGGATTTACAATGAAATACAACTCTGTCAATGAATTTATTGTACTTTGAGTGTATTATGATAGTTGTAATAGAGTTTGTAGGTTTGAAGTTTAATGATGAAATCATTATAATCTTGAAGATTTCAAGAATTTTCACATTAGACAGCAATGTTAAGTGAATAATTTCTTAAGGCACACCTCATAATTAGAACCAACTGTTCATTATTATGTCTTCATAATTGAAATAAGGTCGCTAGAAAGGGAACACAGATATAATATATTACAGTCTAAGAGAGGACAGATAAAACTAACCGAAAACAGTACAATCAATAGACTGAAATAGATTTGAAATTGTAACACCATCAATCACGGGAAAGCTGGATGCCACTCACAATCAATGCTACTCCCCTATTTTTCAGAGTGGGGGAGAGTTTGATTTAAGGCCTGGTCCTGTTAGCAATGATGATTATCTTTACTATGATGCCACTGGTGTTATCATTTGTGCAATTGGATCCAGATATAACAGTTATTGCTCAAATGTGGCAAGGACTTATTTGATAGATGTCAAAGATGTTCAGGGTAAGGCCTACAAGGTTTTGTTGAAGACACAGGAAGCAGCAATAAGGGCACTCAAGCAGGGAAACCCTCCTAGTGCAGATACTAAGGATGTAATCATTTTTATTTTGGTAAACTATATGTAATACAAAAATATAATTAATGAAGACTTAAGATTGCAAGATGAATGACACCCCTTACCCTACTAACAATGATCTAAGTGTAGTTGATTTCTAAGACTACACACATTTGTTTTTTAGCACATACAATTAGTTTCTATGTTCACACACTTCTTGAGGGGGCAATCTCTCCTTAACTATGTGTTATTATTAAGTTGATCCATTCTTATTTTAATACATCATTGCTAATATTTTAGCATCTACTAATAAGAAAATATTTTCTTTTATACCTTTCCTTATGTACTGTATGAATAAAATAATCAGTTTTTCATTTGATCCATTACTATTACTATATCACAGTTATGAACTTTTCTCTTATTGTAACATGAAAATCAAAGAATTGTAAGTTAGATCAAATTATATTTTTTTAAACGAGTGACATATAAATGATTGTACCTAAAACAAAAGATAGACATACAGTAAAATGACCATTTACACGAGTCTTTCAAATGGTGATTATAAAAGCCTTTTCAATTGCTTTAAATGTTCCAATATATATATATATAAACCTCCTACATTGAGTATACCATTGATTTCATTTTCCTTGCAAAAGTTTATAATGACTTTGAGAATTGTTGAGTGATGCTCTCTTAACCATTCAAAATATATTTCCAATTTTAATAGTATTACTTTATAATGGTATAAGGCAAATTCACTGTCAACAATTCACCGTCGCAAAATTCACCGTCAACAATGACAAATTCATCTCAAGAAAAATTCACCGCCAGCAATTCAATGTCACTGAAAATTAATTATAAAACCCTTTTCAATTGCTTTAAATGTTCCAATATATATATATAAACCTCCTACATTGAGTATACCATTGATTTCATTTTCCTTGCAAAAGTTTATAATGACTTTGAGAATTGTTGAGTGATGCTCTCTTAACCATTCAAAATATATTTCCAATTTTAATAGTATTACTTTATAATGGTATAAGTCAAATTCACTGTCAACAATTCATCGTCGCAAAATTCACCATCAACAATGACAAATTCGTCTCAAGAAAAATTCACCGCCAGCAATTCAATGTCACAGAAAATTAATACGATGAATTTTCCGAAGTGAATTGCTCGTGAAGAATTTTCCCGCGGTGAATTTTCTGTCGATAAATTACTGGCTGCAAATTTTCCTAGAACCCTTTATAATACATTTGATTTCAAGTTGAACAGTATTTCTATCCTCATCTTCTCCGGCTCTTGCTCTTGGGGGGTCAATCTACTCTATACTCCGATCCGATATGCTCCATTGTGTTCGATTTGTACCATTCAAGATTCCTAACGGTAAACTCTGCCAAGCCTGCTATGTTGAATATGAGCTCAGTTTGCCACACAGAACACATGGTAGTACTTCTATAAAAAGTTTCTTCAACCATGTATTTATCAGCCTGTGACAGTACAACCTGTCTCTAGCGCTTACATGTTTTAAGCGCTGCTTTCTACCATAGCTGCAACACGATTTACATTGGCCTCTTCTGTCTTCTTTAGATTAATCTTTAATAGTTATTTAAGTCAACCATGCCACGGGAATCATAATGATACTCATGCTATAAAATGCCGCTGGTCAGAAGACGTGTTAGTGGCACTGGTGCTTATCGGTAATATGCGATTACTCAGCCTTCATCACAATGGATTTACAATGAATTACAACTCTGTCAATGAGTTTATTGTACTTTGAGGGTATTCTGATAGTTGTAATAGAGTTTGTAGGTTTGAAGTTTAATTATGAAATCAATATAATATTGAAGATTTCAAGAATTTTCACATTAGACAGCAATGTTAAGTGAATAATTTCTTAAGGCACACCTCATAATTAGAACCAACTGTTCATTATTATTTCTTCATAATTGAAATAAGGTCGCTAGAAAGGGAACACAGATATAATATATTACAGTCTAAGAGAGGACAGATAAAACTAACCCAAAACAGTACAATCAATAGACTGAAATAGATTTGAAATTGTAACACCATCAATCACGGGAAAGCTGGATGCCACTCACAATCAATGCTACTCCCCTATTTTTCAGAGTGGGGGAGAGTTTGATTTAAGGCCTGGTGCTGTGAGCAATGATGATTATCTTTACTATGATGCCACTGGTGTTATCATTTGTGCAATTGGATCCAGATATAACATTTATTGCTCAAATGTGGCAAGGACTTATTTGATAGATGCCAAAGATGTTCAGGATAAGGCCTACAAGGTTTTGTTGAAGGCACAGGAAGCAGCAATAAGGGCACTCAAGCAGGGAAACCCTCTTAGTGCAGATACTAAGGATGTAATCATTTTGATTTTGGTAAACTATATGTAATACAAAAATATAATTAATCAAGACTTAAGATTGCAAGATGAATGACACCCCTTACCCTACTAACAATGATCTAAGTGTAGTTGATTTCTAAGACTACACACATTTGTTCTTCAGCACATACAATTAGTTTCTATGTTCACACACTTGTTGAGGGGGCAATCTCTCCTTAACTATGTGTTATTATTAAGTTGATCCATTCTTATTTTAATACATCATTGCTAATATTTTAGCATCTACTAATAAGAAAATATTTTCTTTTATACCTTTGCTTATGTACTGTATGAATAAAATAATCAGTCTTTCATTTGATCCATTACTATTACTATATCACAGTTATGAACTTTTCTCTAATTGTAACATGAAAATCAAGGAATTGTAAGTTAGATCAAATTATATTTTTTTAAACGAGTGACATACAAATGATTGTACCTAAAAGAAAAGATAGACATATAGTAAAATGACTATTTACATGAGTCTTTCAAAGGATGATTATAAAACCCTTTTCAATTGCTTTAAATGTTCCAATATATATATATATAAACCTCCTACATTGAGTATACCATTGATTTCATTTTCCTTGCTAAAGTTTATAATGACTTTGAGAATTGTTGAGTGATGCTCTCTTAACCATTCAAAATATATTTCCAATTTTAATAGTATTACTTTATAATGGTATAAGGAAAATTCACTGTCAACAATTCACCGTCGCAAAATTCACCGTCAACAATGACAAATTCATCTCAAGAAAAATTCACCGCCAGCAATTCAATGTCACAGAAAATTAATATGATGAATTTTCCGCAGTGAATTGCTGGTGAAGAATTTTCCCGCGGTGAATTTTCTGTCGATAAATTACTGGCTGCAAATTTTCCTAGAACCCTTTATAATACATTTCATTTCAAGTTGAACAGTATTTCTATCCTCATCTTCTCCGGCTCTTGCTCTTGGGGGGTCAAGCTACTCTATACACGCCTCCGATATGCTCCATTGTGTTCGATTTGTACCATTCAAGATTCCTAATGGTAAACTCTGCCAAGCCTGCTATGTTGAATATGAGCTCAGCTTGCCACATAGAACACATGGTAGTACTTCTATAAAAAAATTCTTCAACCATGTATTTACTAGCCTGTGACAGTACAACCTGTCTCTAGCGCTTACATGTTTTAAGTGCTGCTTTCTACCATAGCTGCAACATGATTTACATTGGCCTCTTCTGTCTTCTTCAGATTAATCTTTAATAGTTATTTAAGTCAACCATGCCACGGGAATCATAATGATACTCATGCTATAAAATGTTGCTGGTCAGAAGACGTGTGAGTGGCACCGGTGCTTATCGGTCATATGCGATTACTCAGCCTTCATCACAATGGATTTACAATGAAATACAACTCTGTCAATGAGTTTATTGTACTTTGAGTGTATTCTTATAGTTGTAATAGAGTTTGTAGTTTTGAAGTTTAATTATGAAATCATTATAATCTTGAAGATTTCAAGAATTTTCACATTAGACAGCAATGTTAAGTGAATAATTTCTTAAGGCACACCTCATAATTAGAACCAACTGTTCATTATTATTTCTTCATAATTGAAATAAGGTCGCTAGAAAGGGAACACAGATATAATATATTACAGTCTAAGAGAGGACAGATAAAACTAACCGAAAACAGTACAATCAATAGACTGAAATAGATTTGAAATTGTAACACCATCAATCACGGGAAAGCTGGATGCCACTCACAATCAATGCTACTCCCCTATTTTTCAGAGTGGGGGAGAGTTTGATTTAAGGACTGGTGCTGTTAGCAATGATGATTATCTTTTCTATGATGCCACTGGTGTTATCATTTGTGCAATTGGATCCAGATATAACAGTTATTGCTCAAATGTGGCAAGGACTTATTTGATAGATGCCAAAGATGTTCAGGGTAAGGCCTACAAGGTTTTGTTGAAGGCACAGGAAGCAGCAATAAGGGCACTCAAGCAGGGAAACCCTCTTAGTGCAGATACTAAGGATGTAATCATTTTGATTTTGGTAAACTATATGTAATACAAAAATATAATTAATCAAGACTTAAGATTGCAAGATGAATGACACCCCTTACCCTACTAACAATGATCTAAGTGTAGTTGATTTCTAAGACTACACACATTTGTTCTTTAGCACATACAATTAGTTTCTATGTTCACACACTTATTGAGGGGGCAATCTCTCCTTAACTATGTGTTATTATTAAGTTGATCCATTCTTATTTTAATACATCATTGCTAATATTTTAGCATCTACTAATAAGAAAATATTTTCTTTTATACCTTTCCTTATGTACTGTATGAATAAAATAATTAGTCTTTCATTTGATCCATTACTATTACTATATCACAGTTATGAACTTTTCTCTAATTCTAACATGAAAATCAAGGAATTGTAAGTTAGATCAAATTATATTTTTTTAAACGAGTGACATATAAATGATTGTACCTAAAACAAAAGATAGACATACAGTAAAATGACCATTTACACGAGTCTTTCAAAGGATGATTATAAAACCCTTTTCAATTGCTTTAAATGTTCCAATATATATATATAAAAACCTCCTACATTGAGTATACCATTGATTTCATTTTCCTTGCAAAAGTTTATAATGACTTTGAGAATTGTTGAGTGATGGTCTCTTAACCATTCAAAATATATTTCCAATTTTAATAGTATTACTTTATAATGGTATAAGGAAAATTCACTGTCAACAATTCACCGTCGCAAAATTCACCGTCAACAATGACAAATTCATCTCAAGAAAAATTTATAGCCAGCAATTCAATGTCATGGAAAATTAATACGATGAATTTTCCGCAGTGAATTGCTGGTGAAGAATTTTCCCGTGGTGAATTTTCTGTCGATAAATTACTGGCTGCAAATTTTCCTAGAACCCTTTATAATACATTTGATTTCAAGTTGAACAGTATTTCTATCCTCATCTTCTCCGGCTCTTGCTCTTGGGGGGTCAATCTACTCTATACACGCCTCCGATATGCTCCATTGTGTTCGATTTGTACCATTCAAGATTCCTAAAGGTAAACTCTGCCAAGCCTGCTATGTTGAATATGAGCTCAGTTTGCCACACAGAACACATGGTAGTACTTCTATAAAAAAATTCTTCAACCATGTATTTACCAGCCTGTGACAGTACAACCTGTCTCTAGCGCTTACATGTTTTAAGCGCTGCTTTCTACCATAGCTGCAACACGATTTACATTGGCCTCTTCTATCTTCTTCAGATTAATCTTTAATAGTTATTTAAGTCAACCATGCCACGGGAATCATAATGATACTCATGCTATAAAATGCCGCTGGTCATAAGACGTGTTAGTGGCACTGGTGCTTATCGGTCATATGCGATTACTCAGCCTTCATCACAATGGATTTACAATGAAATACAACTTTGTCAATGAGTTTATTGTACTTTGAGTGTATTGATAGTTGTAATAGAGTTTGTAGGTTTGAAGTTGTTAATTAATAATCATTATAATGAAGATTTTCAAGAATTTTCACATTAGAAGCGGCAATGTTAGTGAATAATTTCTTAAGAGCACACCTCATAATTAGAACCAACTATTCATTGTATTTCTTCATAGTACAGAAATAAAAGATTAAGCTAGAAAGGAACACAGAATGGTTCATAAGAAAATAAAATTTGAAATTATGCCCACCATCAATCAAGAGAAGCTGGATACCACTCTAATCAATACTACTCTCCCACATTTTTTGAAGTGGGGATTTGATTTAAAGACTGATGCTAATAGCAATGATGATTATCTTTACTATGATGCCACTGGTGTTATCATTTGTGCAATTGGATCCAGATATAACAGTTATTGCTCAAATGTGGCAAGGACTTATTTGATAGATGCCAAAGATGTTTAGGGTAAGGCCTACAAGGTTTTGTTGAAGGCACAGGAAGCAGCAATAAGTGCACTCAAGCCGGGAAACCCTCTTAGTGCTGCCTATAAGGCAGCAGTAGATGTTGTTCAAAGAGATGGCCTTGAACTTTTGCCTCACGAAATCTGCAGGAACATGAATAGGGATTGAATTTCGGGAGTCTGGATTGAGTTTAAATGCAAGAAATGATAAATGTCTGAAAGCAGGGATGGCTTTTAATGTATCACTTGGTCCAATAGAAGAAAAAGGAGAAAGTATTGTGGAAAGAATTGATCAGATCAAGCTAACAAGCCATTGGATCATTGTTAAAAACAAATTAACAAGCACATCTAGGATGCCACACCATTTGATCATTGTTAAAAATCTTCAAAACAAAAAATAGAAATGAAGCTGAATTTTAGATTTGAAAGCATTCGGGTCACACATCTTGATGCCACCAAAGAGAGTTACAGAGCCTGGTTTTGGCTTTCTATTTGTATAATTATTTTACTGTAATTACAATATCAATTCCCCACAACATGAATACCAGTGAGTTGAGATGCTGTTGTTGTTTGTAGTAGTGACTAAACTCTTCTAGTTTACTACCTCCGTGTAATTTTGTTTGGTCTGTGTATATGGAAGAATGCCATGGTGCTGTGATTGCAGCAGAACTGGAATGATGCAATGTAGCCATAATTTAGTACACGTTGTAAAACAAGCTGAAAATTATTTGTTGTAATGGAACTATTGGATTTTTATTTTTGTTTTTTTCTATAAGTTGAACAACCATTGTAAGTCTTTAACATATCAAAACAGATGCTTTAATTTTGTTAAGAATAGTCCAATAAAGCTAAATAATTGTAAATAGAAATATGTCCCTCTTCCTGAAATCATTCTAAATTCTTTCACAAGCGAAAGGTTATCATTGTGACGACCAGAATGTAGGGGTTGTTAAGTGATTGATCATGGGTGTTTATGTTTTATCATTTCAAATTTTCAATAAAAATTGATAATTATAAGATCAAAAAATGTTAATAAGTATACCCTTTATTAGTTTACCTACAATTTTTATATTATATGGTCATCTATAAATCTTAAAATATTACAAAAATTAGCAATCAAATGACATATATATAATATGGGAGTTTTTCTTACAATTATATTCAAGAATTTTAAAGATTGTTTTTGGAGTCAACTGTGTATGTTTTTGAATCAACGTTTCATATCACACTAGTGAATGGGTTGAGGGTGATGCCCTATCAACCTATCTTCCAAACAATAGAAAGGAGAACCTCCACTATCAAGTCGGGTGAAGATTTAGAGAGAGCTCAACTTGACTTCTCACATTGTTTGCTTCCATGTGTGGCTCCCAATCCCAAGTCCAATCTATTCGGTTTTATGTATGGTCAAATCACAACTAGAGTTCATGTTAACGTCTACTTAAGATAGTTAAATATATATGAACGGCTGTAAAAATCATTGAATGTGATCCGAAACATTGATTCAAACATCGACACAATTGATTCAAGAAGAGATCTTTTAAATATTACATATACTATATAAAATTAGTTACAACTATATTTAAAAACTTTTAAAAAGACAAAAATAAGTGAAATATAATATACAATTTAATAACTATATAAATGGGTATCTAGATATAACTGAATATAGGCTGCTGATCAAACAAGGGAAAGGAAGTGGCTCTTTCAAGTGTGAACAATTGAATATAATTTCCAGCTTGAGCCGACATAATAATTATTAAAATAAATAAAATATAACAAGGTTTGGGGTTGATGGGTAAGCATCTTGCCTCTTCGCCATTGAATATTATCAAATTATATAAATGTAAAGGCTGGATATTTTTAAGAGATGAAGCTGTGATGATGGCAGAATAGATACTCTTTCAACCTTGATTATAAGTCAAACCAGGCAATAATTCATCTACCAAACACATAATTGCAAAAATGACAGCATAAAATATTTAAAATCTTTCAATTAAAAAGTATTTTTGACAAATTTAAGCGACGACTTCAACTCATATGTTGAAAAATGGGTTAAGATCAAAAGAGACAAAGTAAGTGAAGATGCTTAATCTTTGCAATGATTTCTGGCTTTGATTGTGTGAGAATTTTTGCATCTCAAAATTTTGAGATTTTGACAAATTTAAGATGCTTAATCTCAAAATAAGACAAAGTAAGTTAAGATGCTTAATCTCAAAATTTCGAGGTTTTGACAAATTTAAAGAAACGACTTTAATCCATATGTTCGAAAATGGGATAAGATCAAATGACACAAAGGTGGTTAACATGCTTAATCTCAGAATGTCGAGATTCCCCACAAGAATTCTTAGCGCTGGACAATATGGAATGTTTTGGCTCTTTAGACCCGTCAAACCTCTGTCATTACTCTAGTTTTGCCACTGCTTCCACTGTACATAGATAATAGAGCCAGTCTTACAAATGTCCCAAATCTCCAAGAAAGAAATTTTATGGTCTTCCCATTGAATCCACTGATACCCTCTTTTGAAGAATAGATCAAAGGGGCGGCAACAAGACGTTATTTAAAGCTCTGCACAATTCTAGGCTTGACTGCCACCACCATTACACTACAACAACAATGACAACGATGTCCCTCTCAAGATGTGCAATGATAATGAAAGAACAGCAGAGGATAAACTT